>JABASF010002574.1:0-14072 GCA_019776145.1 Harlomillsia oculata
CAGCTACGTTGGATTCGATTCTCGAATCCGGATTCGATACTAAAGATTCGAATCCTAGTTCGAATCCGAGATTCGAATCGTAAGCTCTATACGAGATACTATAGTAGTTCATTCAAAGAGTTTCTTATTTAACAAACAGACTTGTGAACTTATCTTCTCGTGTAGACCGTCTCTGATGTCTCATTCTCTTCATATCACTGATACCCTCTCGTTATCAGTTATCACTACGTATCCATGGTCAGACTTCCTTTGAAAAATACGCTTCATGTATATACTGAGGATAACCAAAACTTGCAAAAGAAACCATACCTTCTCTACGAATCTTCTTGTGAATCATGTTAGCGCTAAATCTATCTAAATGACAAACTTAAATCTGTTTGTTGGTGACCCAAAGTATTTTAAAATGCACTTAAACTTGGGTAAAGTCAATCTGAATTCGTTGAGTGGAATCCACTTGTTCGTTGTTTTTTTTTCGATGGTGCTATAAAAACGTAAAAGTTCACATTGTTCATTAATATTGTACCAGTTGATCTCAAGGGGCAGAGAGTTTAATTGTTGAAACTGTGTCTTGAATTTTAGAGTTATTGGTTAATGGTGTAGACGTTTATGATTTCGTCAGTTCATCTAGATTATTGAAATGAATTACAATTTGGTCAGAAGATAACTCAATTGTTGTCTACGAGTATATTTATCAAAGTGGAGTGGGACCAAAAAAAACAACAGGGCTCTTAATAGCTCGTTTTTACAACGTTCTTGTGTGTTCTTTGTATGAAATAATCAAATTCAAATTCGTTATTGTAGAGACTGCTCGAGGTGAGGTGACTACATATTTCGTATTCATTTCAAATTCCTGTAAATACATTACTACAGCATTTTATGTCAAATGCCAATGCTTAAAAATGAAATTTATTTGAAACGTGTACAATCTCACGATTGTGTTACTGGAGTTAACCAAAAAAAATCCATACACAGGCTGTCTTAAATTTTTGAATAGATTTGGATGGCTAGTAGTTAATATTAAATAGTGTAGAATCTATTGTTGATGTACTGAGTGTTTGAAATGTTAGAATGCATTAATCGAGTCATAGGATTGTAATAGAATACGATGGATTGAGAAATATTAAAGATGGGATATAATATTTCCATGAAAATAAGGAAATGAAAAAAATGTAACAAAATAAATAAACAATTAAATACAAAAAATCTGAAGGATTGCGTGTTTTTTTTTGTTGTTAACGTACTTTTCATGCCTATTTGTATTAAGCTGTCATGCGAAAAGGGCAAATGCATTCACTTCACCGTTGAATAAATTATAAATGTAATAATGATAGTACCATAACCATAATGTTGGCATATGCGCAGGGATTTGTTTTGTATTGTACATTTGCGCTGACCAGGAAACGATTGCATTTGTAAAGGTGAGTTCAAGGCTTCGATTTAGAAATCAGAAAGCTTTGCATTGTTATTGTCTTGTGTGAAGGATCTCACATCGCATCGTGCAATAGGCTTTAGTAATGGCATGCTGTCATACAATAATAATTAATACAATGCGTTTATTTTGCATTGGGTTGGCTCGTCATCGTCATGGCTCGTCATAAATGGAAGAATACTATACGACTGGCTACATATTAGTATTAGATCCAAATCATCAAATGAGGTGAAACTGTACAAAAGTCGAAGACTTCGAGGAAGATGAAGACCATACGGAAAGTTTGGCTGTGATTGGAACGATGACAATGATAGGATGAAGCATTGAGGTAGGAGTATGTATGGCAACTGGTAACAAAGAATTGATTTTGTACCTAGATTGCATCATGGATCTTGTTTCTGTGATTTGTTGTTAGTGAGTTTGTGATTGAAGAAGCAGGGAAGTGAAGTGCGTTGGTTTGTTTGGATTTTTGCAATGCGAGCCCAAAGCAGTGAATGAACGAGCAAAAGCGGCTCACGACACCCTGAGCAACTACATAGTAATTCAAAGTATTATCATGGCGATACGCTGAGAATGTTACATGCTCTGATGAAGGCGGAATGGAGAGCAAGACCTTTCCCATTGAAATGTGAGCGTTTAGCCTTGTGCCTTTCGAATGGCATCACAACAAGGAAGTAAAGATTGTTCGTTCTTACGTATGTACGCAAGAGAGTACGATGCACGCTCACTCACTCGTACAAAGTCTCATTTGCACAACCACCAGTACCACCACAACAACAAACAACAACAATGCAACGAGCGCCATATTATTCCTCTTTTGCAGTAAGTGCAAACTGGTCACCTACCCCGAGGCAGGCTCCGTCAGAAGCAACATTCCATTCTCCGTTACGACAGTGCACAATGACCATAAAAATATGAGCTTTTACGGTTGCACCGACCGTTGCATCACTTGACTACCGCCACACTATTCTTTCCTTCTTCTTTTCATTCTTGTTCGAATTGAACACACGGAGGAAATTGGCTAAAGATCCTAGCAAACATTGCGTTGTAAGGTGTATCATTCACAGACTTGCTCATTCTTTCTTTATTCTTGTTTTCTAGTAGGATGTAGTAAAGAAGAAAGAGTACGATTCTACGATTTACGACGATGTACAACGTTGTACTATACACCGATACGATACGGATACGAGGGATACAACCTAAAATTCCGAAACCCATTTATAGTAATGCACATTACATACATAAACAACCGAATGAAACTGAACTACAATGCAACGGAAACTATTACTAAAAAGATTGAATGAATTTGACTCTTCTGACTTGGTTTGATACCGAACTAGCAACTCCGGAAATACTTTAACTCCTAAGGCCATTTTTACCTGTGCGGATATTTATTAAGGAACGTTATTGTGTAGTCGTATGCCGTGTTCTTGACTTGAAACCCTGATCAAAAACGGCTCTCTCTCGTTACATTGGGTCATAAAGGGATACAGATGTGCGGATATGGGCACCACTCCATCGTATTAACTGTGTTCCTTTAGCAACGGTGCAATTGGATTTTAATTGTGCATTGCAATGAAACCATAGTTGAGACATTCAAGCTGAGGCCGTCAGACAAGGTGATAAGGAAATGCATGAGAGAACTTGTTAGACCCTTCACTTTCACATTGAGCTCATGCCACATTGAACCTTTATATAATAATTGCTCATTATCTCATTTCTACTTATGCTTTGACTTTACGTGTTCTTCAACTTACTTTGTCATACTGCACTGCACACATAGTCGCATTCTTAAAACCTACCCTATTGCTTCCCTACTTACGAATGTCTTTGTCATAGAAATCAGCTTAGAATAATAGCAAGCTAATCATCAGTCATCACTTACTGAAGGATAAAGATGCTTCGCCTTTATTTGTTTGTATGTCTCGAATGTAGCGTTATGTGACTTGTATCATAAATGTGCGTAGTCGTGAGAACAGGACAGAAACCGCAGAATCCAAATCTGCAAAGGCAGTTCCGGGAAATTCATATTTAAGTAAACTGAAAAACTAACAGAACCGCAGCAACACAGTGCAAAAATGATAAGGCAATCGACCGGAAACGCGTCCATTTTACACAGTACAAGGAACAAACACATAGCAAAAACCGGCTAATTCTCATTCATCCTATTTCAAAGGTGGTATTCTAACAACAACAATAACCACAACATGAATTGTACGCCGATCCACCACACCACAGCTCAGCCAAGTAAAATGATACAAATAAATATTACTTTTGTTACACCATAAAGAGGCAAACTTAACGGTCACGTCAAAATTCTATTGCAAGTTTAGCAAGTAAAACGAAAATAAAGGTTGGATAAATATGTTTGTTGCTATTTGTACTTTAGTTCAAATTATGCAAACGATAAGCCATAAACACACATTATATTACTCAGTATTATGCACATTCTCAAACGAAGACACATGATAAGGTGGTCATTGGCCACAAGAATTTAATAATTATATTATTACAATGCTAAATCATAATATTATAGAAACGAACGGCCGTTTACAATATAAAAATGTTTGTGCTGAGCATTCTTGAGGGAAAAATCTGTGTAGCTGGCATAGCTATGTGCAGGATGCATCGCTAAGTTGCATAGCGTCATTTACATAACAGATTTTCATTCACAAAAATGACGTTTCCGTTACAAGTGAACTTTAAGAGGCAGTGGAATGTAAACGAAGTGATTACATGGCCGACAATATTTCCGTGACTTAATCAGTGAGTTTATTACAAATGTTGCTTTACTAGCTGCTTATATACATGTTCTATTGCAACACCTTGAGTCTTAATCTCGCAAGAGCATAATATATGTCCAACAAGTACACACACTACTGCACACTTTCTACTGTCTGTGTCTATACGAGATATAGAAGCATTGGCCTCACACAGAAAACTGTAAACATAGCATCTCATCACATTAACCCACGCGCAAACGGCAACAGGAGCACTGAAAAACATCCTACCAAACAGAAATGAAAGAGGTCAAAGCCTCGCTCCTCCTGAAGAACAAAATGTACTGCTCTGACAAACTGAACAAGGCAAGCGTTACACGACGACGAGTGACTATGACTGTACGACAACGACAACTTTGTCGACACCAATCGTATACGCACCATTCCATGTCCTACTATTTATATTTTTACTATACATAGATTCGTTATTCTTTACCATTGCACTAGTTACTATATTACATTTTTAAGAAACTAAACAAAACTGTACACACACACACTGCACTATACAGACAATGGTGAATGACAAGACAAACTGTAAAAAAGTGTATTGCACAAAGTGTTACTTGTCCGTGCGGTTTCTTCTGTACGCATAAAAGTATATCTAAAAAAATCCTTCTTTAGCAAGGATAAAAAAAAGACAAAACTCTCATTGCGAAGAGAGAAAAGAGTCGAAAAGAGTTTTTGAGTCCTGTTACACGTGCAGACCCCGTTTTTGTCATTGCATCAGAAGAGATAGATGGACAATGTTTGGGTTAAATAAATGGAAGTCTACATGAAGAAGAGTGGAATAAAGGCAGAGAGATGAACGTAGTATAGAAACAACTAATCTGATATACTTTATATTAGTAAATAGACACTACCACTACTATAGACGTTTAATCTGTAATTTTGACCAGGCCATGTGAACTTTTAGGTCTCTGAGGCATGTGAAATGCGAACAGAACGTACTCAGAGAAACCCATTTGGAAGAACACAAACGAAAATAGACAGTCAAACAAGTTAGTAGCAGTGCCAGTAAAGGAGCATCCATATAAAATGAGGTGAATTTCCTTACAGTCCAATAAGCCACAAAAATTTTATTACCTCATGGAACTCGGTAACCAGTGAGTCAGTATTAGAATGAGCATGAACATACTGCAAAACTGCAATAACGTGCATTCCAACTCTACAGACATTATCCATTATAAAAAGCACACTCTCACCTCACCAAAAAGCAATCAAGCTGTTCTCACCGCATGGCAATCACGGAAATCGAGAGCAATCCCTCTCTCACCACAAAGTCCTAGTCTCAATTCCCAAAATGATTCCAGAAATCTAATTCTACACAATCAATGGGGCATTACCACGTATCCCTATTCACTTTATGGTTTTAAGGTTTCATTTTGTTTTTCCTCTTTTTGTGTGCATACAAAACTTCATCGAACGAGTAATGATTCCATATGCCCGCAAAATGTTTCCGAGATTAATATTAATTTTGACCACTATCACATCACAAACGACTCGTATCATTCAAGGACACAAGGAATACATGCAGGATCATTGTATTAAAACGTGTTTGTTAACGTTAGGTTCAAAATTAGTGTCAAATCAACTGCTTGACTCTTTTTTGCCGTTTCATTAATTTTAATTTATAAATAAGTTTAAAGGACGGTTAGAGACAGGGACTCGCCAACGATGACGGAACTTGTATTTTACCATAATCAACGTCGTTTACATTAGAAATGAATATTATGGTAATTAATTTTAAGCTGGTTGCTTATTTTAGGTTGCTAAGCTACGCCTTGAATGCAAAACTGTATCTGGAACGATTGTCTGGAGTTACTTTGGAACAAACGTCGACAATATGGACCTGCTTTGACTGAGTGATTATAATTTTTCAGCTCCATTTATCCGTTTTGCATGTCAAAACTCAAAAGTAGAATGAGAAGAGCCAATCAAAAAACTTTTCATTTCCATTCGTTATTACTGGCGTGATGTTGTAAAAGTTGAGTTGAAAACTGAAACCACACGTTTTTCGGAACACATAAGTTCGGAACATGAAAGGTTGTTGAAGTTGTAACTTGCAACTTTTACAACCTAATTTAGTTGTATGAATATCCACATTTACATTATTTTTAGTTACAGCTGAAATTCAAATATTATTAATATTTTAAGAACTCATACAAGAACAGAATCCTGGATGCTTGAAGATACAAGCTAAATCTACTTTTTCATTCATTTTTGTTGAATTTCAAGCATGTACAAGGAGTGTTGAGTGTATAATACATTTATGGATTAAATCAAATGGATAAACTATACCATTCATTGAATAGTGATTTCATATCGGACAATTTTTATTTGTTTACTTCCAGACTACACACAGAGTTAGTTTGTTCAATATTATGATATTCTTACATGCGTGTGTGTAAATGTACTCCATGTCCTGAATAGACGACCTCCTATTCGTCGTTTTCATTGGATGCCCTCTGTCACTTTCGCTGCTCCTTCCCATTTCTCTTTTGTGCGAATATTGTACAGCGAAGGAAAAAATAGACTGCGTATATTACTAACTCACTCATGACCAGGACACACGATAGAGGAGGAACGGAGGAAGGCACAATAAACAAACTAAACTGAAATGATTTATGAATGAGATCGATTCACTTCTGCAGTAGTACAAGCAGTGATGTGATGACACCATGACATTAACGAAAGGGAAGCGGAATAAGCGGATGTATACGACACGGCGACGACGAAAAAATGCTTGTGCTTTAGACTCTGAGTCCATAACACACTTCCATGTCAATAACACCGAGTGGACTCAAAATATGTCAACAATAACAAGCAAGTCATGCATCTGCCCAGGGTTCAGTTTTTATAGGACACATCATTTCAACCTCAATTGTACAAACATAGTTAGCATTATAGTCCCTTAAATATACAATCTTACAAAGTATAGTAAACAAAGTGGGTTGTCCACTTTTTTTGAAACCCTTTTGTCGTGCTTTTTTGAATACGGGCGACCGTATCGTCGTGCTCAATCGACATTTTTGACAACATCCAGGAAATAAACACAAGAGAACTCGGGTTAAAAGAATTAATTCAGTTATACTAATTCAATTTCTTTCTGTTGTGTGTATGTGTGTGTCGATTTAAAAGTGTACACACACCGCACCGGATAAAGTCCATTAAATCCTCGTCATTAGCACAAAGGATGTTTCATCGAGTCTTCAAAGAAAAGGAAACAAAGATACGTTCATGGCTACCATTTACCACATGAAACAGTACGAGCAGGTGTCCACCGAGAGACCTTAGGACGAGTCCCACATGATACGTATAATTTTTTATGTCTAGCTTGTTCCGTTTTTTACGTTGTGTGTAAATTCACCTGCCTTAGCGTCGTCCTGCAGGTAAAAAGTAAGGTGTAAAAAACAGACGTTCTGGAGCGTGTGCATTGCGCCACGATGAAAATGTAGGCCGTTCTTCTTAATTTCAGAAACTGAAAGGATGAAAAAAGCAACATCAAAAACAAGATAGGAGGCAAAGGATCACTCACACTTGACTTTCTACAGACATTGCGTCTTTGAACTTTATCTAATATACGTTTTATAGTGCTATACGTAATGAATACGCACGTTAGTCGTAATTAAGTACATATACATTTAAAATGTAACTATGTAACGTAAGAATCATTGTGTCCAAGTTCATTGAGACAAAAAGGTTGTTTTTATACATGAGTCAAATTAGTGCAAAAAGGGACGAAGAGGAAAACAAACAAAGAGAAAAACATAAATGTTATCATGTCACTATGGTAGTGAGACCGAAAACAGAAGATGAAAATAAATGCGAACAAGTTTGAGCAGAAGAAGACAAACAAAATGCAAGTAAAGCAAAGGCAAGAGCGAGGTGGAAGGCAATGAACAATTCAGGGACACAAAAAGAGTTGTATAACCGTCTCGACTCGACAAGCTCACCAGCTCACAAATTCGCAATAATATGTATTATTTTGTTGGTGACGCTGCGTAGCTGGCCCGTTTAAACTCTTTTGACTGGCTGAAAAAGTCTGTGTCTGGAACGCCATTTCTCTTGCACAATTCCAGAAGTCCAATATGTACCGAGAGTCCAAATTAAAATTATGCACCGTCAAGGTCATTTTTTTCTGACTGCCTCCTCCCGTCGTGTCACATCTCACATGTTGCTAAATAATGACTTTCAGCCAGACTAATATTCACACGTATATTTACAGTCCATATTTGTAAACATTACAGTTTAGATAAATATAATACAATTTCCTGGGTAAACCTCGATGGAACTGGAACTCTTTCCCATCTGTTTATATGTGTGGTTAATCCCTCATTCATTATTGTTTATCATCAAAAGTTGCAGACTTTCATGTTGATGTTGTTACGTATATATTTGCTGGTAACGCTGTGGTTTCTTATCAGAAGCGACCAGAGGATGTGCTTTTCTATGATCGTTGATAAATGATCACTGCCGTAAACAATTACAAGCCTATGCGGAACGTATACAAATTGGAGTTTTCGCAACGTCATTAATCATTTATTTTTAATCTTCAGTTTCAATATAATAAAACCTCCTTTATTTATGTTATTACAAGAATGCATCTTTATTCAGAAAAATGTAATGTTCATTTTCATAAGCTATCATACAATACTGTTTAAACGAACATCACAAAAACACAGGCCATTATGGCTGTGCGTAACGTTTCCTTTCAATTTCATTTTCATGTGACTTTGAGGTGAAGTTTATGTAGGAAAATGCCCTTTATTTATAACTTTTAACCTTGGGCGTGCAAAAACAAAAACCGACATCGATTTCGTGAATGTAATCCACTTATTCATGAGCATTTAGCTCATGTAAGTAAAGCTACGGTAATTATTGCATATTATTAAGAATCATATAATCCTTCTATAAATTCACAAAAATATCAATTCGAAAAGCATGAACGTAAAGTACTGACGTCATCAATTAATGTCGTGACGTGAGACACAATATTTCTTATTACTGTTATTAATTACTTGATACTTTTGAGATGAACAGTTCCTTGCTTATGTTGTATAGATGCTCACATTGCAATCAACGTGGCCCATGGCAATGTTCCTGTAATTTATTTCCGAAACAAGCGTCACGCTTGCATATTGCATTTCTCGTTTCCCTTTCTTTCCTTTAGCTTTTTGGGTTTGGCTTCGTGTTACTGTTACTGTCTCGTCTCTCTCGTCTAGTTATTTTGGTATTTTATGTTCCATGCTCATGCATTTGTCTTACGTACGAGCTAAAATATTTTGTTTCCCATAAATATATTATAGTTTCTTATGAGGTGCCGGTACCGGAATGCCAGCAGTAGATGACAGTAAAGGGTTCCGACAATGGTAAAGTAAACTGAAACCAATTAAGCTTTTCTCTGGTTTCATGTCAATAATCGTGTCCTCTTTCTTCCAACACAACACACCTCTAGACCTCTGTATCGATCTGTTTACATCATCGTCACAAAACTAAAATTGTTGGTTACGAATACGACTATATAATAATGTCCTACATATAGTAATAAATACTTTCAGGCCGTATCTTACATAAAAGCAGAGCAGCGAGTACGACATAGATAGAGTATGTAAAGTTAACTGAGAAATGCTTAATAAGAGGTATGCTATGCGGGGAGTTGCTCAAAGTAGGTTCCTATAATTAAACAGTTCAGTTCAATACAATGCAAGTTTTGCGAGTTATGCTGAAAGGATGTCGTGTGTTTGTTTGTTTACAGAACGAGAAATTGGTAATTTAATTGGATGCTGAATTGATAATCAGGGGACACGACACGGCGGCTGCTACATTACATTAAGGAAATTATTGTTTGCAAAGTAAATAAAAATAACGAAGTAATGTAACCTAGTTCAAGTTGAATTTTGCAAAATTAGATGTTCGCATTCCTAATAGTAATTGAGATGTAGAAGACGAAAGGACCAGACAATAATATTTATGTTTTTAGCGCAGCGTGACTACAACTTATCACAGTGTATACAAGCGCAAGCGTAAGATATCACACTACGGAATTTGCTGACAAAAACATTTTGTAAATAAAGTATCTAGTACAAAAACATAACATGACCATGTCACCTCGAATATGACTCGACGAAAACATGGATTTAAAAATACGGAAAAAAGTGTTTTCCGTTGTTTTCATATGGAGCATATTTGCAGATTGTTGTTTCATGTGTCATTTTATTATACAATTAAATTTTGTGTTTACTTTTTTTAAAATCCCTGGGAGTTGTCAGTCAAGTAATGCTTATAGTGTGTTCATGGCATCTGTGCTGTGCAAATGCACTTGAAGAGAATCATGATCACATGGTAAAGTAAAGAATTATTACCAGAGACCGGCAACTTAAGTTTATAGAACTGCTGAAATAATTAATTAATAATTTGATAGAACTTATTTTGAGGTTTTCTATCAAATTATTAATTAATTATTTCAGCAGTTCTATAAACTTAAGTTGCCGGTCTCTGATTATTACAGACACAACTGAGGACGAAGAGGACGTCGTCAAGATTGTAGTGCATTCACACTGGCGCTTGACGTTCTGGGAAGCATTGCATTGTGCATGCATGTTAGCATGAGCAAATCGGCAACCATCAGTGCAAAACCTCACGTTGAAGCAAAACGTGCGATTCACCTCTACGTGACCTTCAAAATATCCCACCATCCGTCCGCAAACAAAGGCATTTTCAGAGATGCATAGCGATGGAAAAGGAATTTTGAACTCATTTATATTTTTTATTCGTATGAACTTATTTCACAACTATACCATCAAAATGTAACAAACTCCTTGTTATAACGTCACCGCATCAGTATCATTAACAATGGAACTACACTATCTTTTGATTCTTCTGAAATGTAAACAAAATGATGTCCATAGTATTGTTTTATAATAAAAATCCTGCCAAAGTCCGCGCTTGTAGCAGAGACACCAACAATTCTATAATTTATAAGAAATTTTCTTCAAGCAAAAATGAAACATGAAGACGCTGCTACAGTCAAAGTCAGAGATTCAGCATAAAGAATTATGTTAGCCTGAAAGTCCGTATATAACCTCAAAAATGTAATAAATTGTGTAGGTCGACTACGGCAACGAAAAGGTAAACTCCTTCATGCGACAAAAGCATCGAAGCATGTTGCGTGTGTTATAAAATAATAAAGGTTTAACAAAAGAATGTACCAAGAGGCCATAAAAGCCTGGACCAGGACAAGCAATGATTGTGTACATACAATGAATAGAGTCGACGTGCAATTCAATACAATTCTATTTTTTGCACCTTTTGGCTAAAAAAAGTGTTTGAGCTTGTTTGGCCCACCTTGAACGAGAGACAACAGACATCCATATGGTCATTGCTTCCACTCATTCTTCTTTGTGCAAAAGACTGACGACTGCCAAAGAAGCAAAAAGTAAGAGATGTCAGACACGACTATACGAACATGAAATCATAATTCTTGTCCAGTAAAAGTTTTGCCGCAGGCGATTACAAAATGTTACAAACACACATTATGATTTTTGTACATCATTTTGCAATGCGCTGGTGATGATGATGAGGTAAAAGTGAGCTAAATGAGCTTCGTACTACAGTTGAGAATTTAGCAATACATGTGTACATTTTACAACAAAAACAGATATGATGTGATGATGATGATTTTGATGATATAGTTTGTGTGTTTGTGTGCAAGCAATGCTGACCTTGAGGAGTACAACGTTTTGATATTAAGGGAGTACGTACATGCACACAACAAAAATTCTGCAAAAGCTGCAGGCTTTTTGTCGTGTTTCGTAGTCCAGTGTACTTTATCTGCGTGTATTTGCATTATTATTGCTAAAGTGGTGAATGCGTATGAGGAACTCTATATATCTTCTCTCAAAATAATTCACATTATCATGAAAGAAGAGGGATGTGAAATTCGATTGTAATTCTCAAATGCAAGACTGCAGTACTCCTCGTACTTAGCTATAAACTATGTTTCTCTGTGTTATTTGCACACGATCCAAAACGTTGTTCTTTCTGGAACAAGTCGTCCTCCGTACAGAGTCTCACAAAAAATGAACATACACCACACGACGGGATTGATTGGCATGCAGACTCAACTTGGATGAGTGTGAGGATGGTAGAACACAACAACGTTACTTAGTATCTGCAAAAACATGGCCTGGAGAGAAACGCAACCTTGAAAAAGTTCATTCCCTACGCGTGATTTGGCGGCCACAGCTTTTGCGATACAGTGCTAACGTGCTATAAAGAGCAAAGTAAACTTTGAAGAGACCATCTACCATCTCTTTCTATCCTTATAATGCAAATTGCCAAGTGAGACAGATGAA
Organism: Harlomillsia oculata; assembly: GCA_019776145.1. Lineage (NCBI taxonomy): Eukaryota > Metazoa > Arthropoda > Collembola > Entomobryomorpha > Oncopoduridae > Harlomillsia > Harlomillsia oculata. The sequence goes on from JABASF010002574.1 coordinate 12,564, forward strand.
AAAGTAAATCCAACAATTTTTACTCATTCACCCCTGCCCTGCGACTCTATAGTAAAATTGTAACTTGCGAATGCCACTAAAAGAAGTGAAACGAGTCATTACGTCAGAGGAAATCGTCTTGTTCCTTGTCTTTGTGTATGTTGCTGCCAAGCACTCTTTTTACACTTGGCACTGCTGCTAATTTCCATGCTAATGCAAATTGAACATATGCACACAAACCTAAACATCTTTTGTGGACTATTTAGATATTTTTTCTTCACGTTCAAGACGTTTACACAATTCTTCTGTCTGCGTCATTCCTCCGCCCGATGGGAGCAATTTGGCATTTCGCTATTCATCCGTGTTTTATCTAACCATCCTTTGATTTTGCTGTAATACAATTGGATTGTATTATTACTCATCCAGTTTCGATTTCAATGTACACGTAATTGCGATTACCCTGTCGTACGTATTTAGTATTGTTATCCGTTGTCAAGTCCTGTTTCAATTTGATACGTCTTTATTAAGAATGACTAACGTCACCCCAGGAATGCTCAAAGGATGTGAATGTGAATCATACTTACTTAGAGACTTACTTTTAGAATTCAGTACCAACAATGTACAGAAAACGAATTTCATGTCACCTCAATATTAAGCTAAGGATTTCTGCTACCAACAAACAAGCGCATGTACTACATATTCTACAAAAGGTTTTTCCGAAATTATCTTTTGCCCCGGCAGACTTATTTACACTCACTCAGTCTCCAGTACACTGATAATACGATACATTCCTGAGGAATTCGTCAGTTAGATACACGGCGATGATTATTTGAACAGATAATAAATTTTCAGTATGGACAAATGGGCAACGAACTCTACAACATACAAGGAACAACGGAGTTGGTTTGATTTCTGAGCATTAGTAAAATTAAAATTAGTATCCATCACTCATCATCACTCACATCAGCGAGCATTTGCAAAGGTATATTTTGATAAGTACTAATTGAATGGTGTAGATAGTAAAAATAATATGAATGCAACAGAATATTCCAAATAAACATTATTTGCCATAATGTCCTTTGAAAGTTGAGAGTACACATTTAACATTTGGCATGTTTTCCTTTGCTCGTTCATATGAATGTATCACTATATCCTATCCAGGTATGGTCAACTGATCTTGTTCCTTAAGTTTTACATGCATTATTAAGGATCATCATTCCTTACATGGACTGCATTGCAAAGAGAGGCTGTTCGCTGTTTTGTTGCCCATTTACAGACATGAATACTATAGTCCGTGGAATGGTCGAATGTGTAGTGTATACTCTAGGCCATTCGTCCCGGCTCTTTCGCTACATAACTTTTGCTTAATGCTCTTGAGTAAACTCGCAAAGCTATATTTTCGCCCACATGTAATACAGCAAATGGATCCGTATAACAGCCCACAGATAAAAAACACCCAATGCTTCATGTTCATAATAATAATATCCTATACTCATATTACGACTTAGTGTTACTATGTACTAACTGACT
>JABASF010002575.1:0-14071 GCA_019776145.1 Harlomillsia oculata
CATCAATATCAGTGTCCTGTCTTGACGATTCAGGTGATCCACTCCCATTTTTTCGTGGAGTTGTCAGCTTGACTTTGCATTTCAAAAACAAAGAGTGAAAACGCAAAAGAAAATGGATACAATTGCATGTGGACCACATTGGCAGTCACAATTCGGTGGAGGTGAAATGCTACTTTTCCGTGGAGCAAGAAGACAAAAGGGAGGAGGTTTAGGTAGGTTTTTTCTACTTTCATGCATTAGCTCATCGACTTTGCTGTCTTAGATTATTAATTTCTTTTTTAGGTAATATATTTGGAAACGTTATGAAGTATCTTATACCATTTGGAAAAAAATTTCTACTTCCGCACTTTGCAAGCGCAGGACAAAAGCTTGCTTCTGACATCGTGAAAGGGGAAAATGTTGGACAAAGTATAAAATCACACGCGACCACTGCTCTTAAAGGCATTGGAGCGGATGTGTTAAAGTCCATGCAGTCTGGGTCTGGAATTAATCGACGCGTTGCTTACCCAAGGTTTTATGGTGATATCTCCCCTGTACAACTTGGTAATTTTCAGACACGCAAGCTGAACAGTTGTCGGGTTTCTCCAGCAGTTGGTAAAGCAATTAGATCGCGTGCACGCAAAAAGACAGTTAAAAAACAAATTGGGAAAGGACGTGGAAAACAAACGAGGAAAAAGAAAAAATCCTGCAAAAAGCGAAAGTGTAACAAAGTTCAGACAGGTGGAGGAAAAAACGGAAGAAAGACCATAGCGAAGCGTAAAAGCAAGACAAAACAGAAGAAGCCACTTAAGCGAAAAAGACAATACACAAAGAAAAAGATCGAATACTTTACTGGAAAAAGCATTTTTGATTGAAAAAAAATGCGGGCGGCAATAAGAAGTGAAGTGGACCTATTTGCAGACGACATCATAGATTCAACTTTAACAAACGCGTACGTTACAGAATTCTTCCCTCTTCATCCCATTTCTGAAGATTCTGGAAATCTAATTGAGTTTTTCGTCCCAGCAACTGATAATTACGTTGTATTGAATGAGATAAGTCTGTACACACAGGGTAAAATTACAGACTCTGGTGGTGCAGATATCAAGGTAGGAGATGATGTGGCTTTGGTCAACAACTTTTTGAGCTCTCAGTTTCAAAGCTGTGACGTTTATTTTAACGAGACTTTAGTGTCAACTTCAGACCTTCTTTATGCTTACAAATGTTACTTTGATTTGGTCCTGATTATTTAAACTCAGTGGGACATGCTTCTCTTTTCCATAAAGATGTGGACCCTTCAAAGCTAGATGATACAAACGACGGCTACAAAAGTAGAAAAGCTATATGTGCAGAGGGAAAGAAGTTTGAGTGTGTCTCAAAGTTATACTCTGACATTTTTAGTGTGACAAAGTATCTCTTGAACTCTGTTGACATACGCATAAAGCTGACGAGGTCAAAAAATGAATTCTGTCTCCTTTCTCCTACTGCCGGTGCTACATTTAAATACAAAATGACTTCTGCAATATTGTATGTTAAAAGAGTATCTCTTCTACCTTCAATTGTTCTAAACCACATGCAGATTCTTGAAAGAGGAATCGATGCAAAGTACAGTTTTAAGAAGACAGAAATACGCACTTTCACCATTTCAAAAGGCATGCAATCAATAACTAACAATTCACTATTACAAGGACATTTGCCTATACGTTTTTTAGTTACATTTGTGAAAGATACTGCCTTGATAGGCTCAATGAATTTAAACCCATTCGACTTTGCACATTTTAATTGCAGTTCCTTTAGCGTGTATTGTGATGGTGATCAACCATTCAAACCGATTCTGTTAAATTATGACACTAATGAATATTTTAAAGCGTATTATAATTTATTTAACGGTCTTGGATTGCAGAATTCGGACGAAGCCATGTTAATCACTCCAGACAATTTCAAGGCGGGTTACCAAATTTTTATGATTGATTTGCATTCGTTGAATAATGTGGACGCCTTCGTTCCGTCTAAAACAGGTAGCGTAAGGCTGGAAATATCTTTCTCAAAAGCGCTAAGTAGTAATATCAACGTAATCGTTTATAGTGAATATCAGAATTTACTACTAATTGATGCAAGGAGGAATTGTTATTTTCGAGATTACTCTACAATAACCCGAGCATGAACACAGAAGAGGTGTATAGATGTATTAGCAAAATTAAATGTTATAGAAAAACAGCTCAGATTGATGTTATGCCAGCAGATTTCTTATTAAATTATAAGATAAAATCATATCCTTTATGTATAGTGTGTAATTGTGATTTGTCAGATTCAGCCGGGTCTCATTGGGTTGCATTTTTTAAAAAAAATGTTAAGGCTCCACTTCTGTTCTACTGTTCATATGGACGATCCATTGATATGTACACTCCTTATTTTATGTGGTTTGCGTCTCGGGTATGTGGAAAAGTAGTATGTAACACTGTACAACATCAGAAAGCGTCATCAGTTACCTGTGGGAAATTCTGTATCTACATATTACACACTTTGGCCAGGTGTGGCTCAGCAAATATTTCAAAACTTTTGTCAGCTACTGTGTTAGAAAATAATGAGAAGGTTGTGAACGAATTCTGTAATGGTATTAGAAAAACCGGATGTAAGGGCATTAAGCGATTTCAGTATATACAATGTAATAAAAGTTTTTCATAAGCCTATATGACATTTCCGTTGCATGACTTTCTCTGTCAATTCAGTCATAAAGCATTTTGTATCACCTGAGGAAATTCCAGTACGCTTTTGATTGTTGTCTGTATCACAACTTTTCTCTCATCCGAAAAAGAAGACCGTTTCATTTTCTATCTATTGCATTTCTAACTTTCACAAGTTAAACTCAGCAAATATTTCAAAACTTTTGTCAGCTACTGTGTTAGATAATAATGAGAAGGTTGTGAACGAATTCTGTAATGGTATTAAAAAAACCGGATGTAAGGGCGTTAAGCGATTTCAGTATATACAATGTAATAAAAGTTTTTCGTAAGCCTATATGACATTTCTGCTGCATGACTTTCTCTGTCAATTCAGTCATAAAAGCATTTTGTACCACCTGAGGAAATTCCAGTACGCTTTTGATCGTTGTCTGTATCACAACTTTCTCTCATTCAAAAAAGAAGACCGTTTCATTTTTTATCTATTGCATTTCTAACTTTCACAAGTTAAAGACGCATCAGATTTAATAATGGCTTCACCAAAAACCAAGTTCATGTGTTTTGCATGCCCCTTGTGTGAAATGGGGTTTCGTTCCATTTTGGCTCGAGACTTGCATTTACAGCAGGGTGAATGCGTGGATTGTGGTAAGACTATAAAATTTTTTTCTTGAAACATTCTAACAATGTTGTGTAATTAAGTTTATCATTCAGAAACAAAATCATTTAATCATTGGGGACCAAAAAAAAATTAGAATCTTTATTGTTTTTGTTTAAGTGCCGGAGCAGGTCGGAACGGGGCTGCTTGGGACAGCTTCACCGAATTGTGGTCATCAAGATCATGACGAAGTATCATCAACTGGGAACCAGATTGTTGGACAACGTAAGNATCAACTGGGAACCAGATTGTTGGACAACGTAAGAATTATAATATTATGAGTGATGTCTTAAGATATCCAATTTACAGTTAATTAGATTCTTAATTGCTGACTATATTTTAGCAATGGACATAGGAGATGTCGACATGGGCGAGTCCACTGGAATAAACCCTGGAACAACTAGTGGGTCAGCGGAGCAAAGTATGAAAGCAAAGTTTAGTAAATAATGCATAATTCCATTCGCCTCATAATGGTTTTATTATCCTTCATTTTTTTTAGTGGATTTTCAACATGTGTCGGACGTGGCTAACGGGGCTTCAAACACTCCAAAAGACTTGGAAATGGCTGGAAGCTCCACTAATGTTGGAGAGCTCGGAGTGAGAGACGGAACTTCCATCGCCCCAAGAAATGTAGAATCTGCCAGCAGTCCCAATGTTTCTGGAGAGCTTGCTGTGAGGGACGTGACAACCATCGTGTCAAGGGATGGATTGGTTTTGAACTCATCTGTCTCGGATGCTGGAAATGGAATCCTAACAGGATTTTTTCAGTCGAAAAACTCTGCTCTTGAAGGTTTTATTATAAGTTACTATGGCTCTTATTCTATGACATCTCCAATTGTTTTTCGTGACCCAATGAAATTTTTTGTGCATGCTGAGGAACATTTTAAAGCTGCCTTGCGTGAAGAGTTATTAAAGGGTGGCACATTAAAAGCAAGTCTTTGTGTGTCTCTGTTAATGGAAAAAGAAGGACAGGAAAGAGTTCAAGGTGTATTCTACTTTAATAGTAGGACACACGCAGTGTCAGCAATGTGCTTTTTTGAAGCATTTTACAATGAAGCAACGTTACATATCAAAGACAGGGTGGAAGAATTTTTAAAAAATGGTAGTGGGTGGACCGTAGTTAAATTGCTTGATTACTTTTTAGAGATTGGGAGAGTTTCTTTACAAAGGGCTGGTAACTTTCAACCATTGCCATCTTATATTTCAAACAAAAAATGTTGTGTCAACATTAAAAACTGCGCAGGAAAATGTTTCTTTCTTTCAGTTGCTTGTTCCCTTTTTCCAGTGACCCATGGAAAAAGAAACAATGCCACTTGTTATTATCGATATGCTAAGGATTTTGACCTCGAAGCAATTTGTCTTAAAGAAGGCTCTAAGAACTACTTTGACATAAAAAGTAATGTTACGTTTAAAGACGTGGCTAAATTTGAAGCAGACAACAGTATTTCTATTACAGTGTTAGGACTGGATGAGAACAAGCAGTTAGTTCTACTTAAGCCTCCAGAAGATTTGTATGATAGGCACGTTGATTTACTTTTCTTACAAGGAAGAGGTGGTGTAGGACATTTTGTGACCATAACACGTTTGTCCAACCTACTTGGACATCATAACTATAAAAAGATGAATTACTGTAGGTATTGCCTATTTCCAATAAGGAAAATTGAGGCAATGTCTGATCATGTAAAATACTGTAAAAAATTCAATGGCCAAAGAGTGGAATTTCCAAACGACAGTGCTCTCACATTCACAAACGTAAAAAGAACTGAAAAAGTGCGTTATTTAGGGTTTGCTGACTTTGAAAGCATTTGTGTTCCACATAAAGGCCATGATGTCGATACGTCACTGGATTCGTGGACTAAACTGGAAAGGAAACATGAGTGTATATCATATGCATACGTTATTCAGGGTCCAAAGGAAGAGATAGTTTTCTCCCGTTACTATGTTGGTATAGATGCGGAAAAGCATTTTATGAAACAGATACTAATGGATTGTAGTGAGATACTGAAATGGGAAGATAAGAAGTTCCCTATGAAATTAACAGCTGAAGATAAGAAGAAAATTGAAAGCACAAAGCATTGCGAGGAATGTGGCAAGTTTCTTTCGTTCAATAACAAAGTTAGGGATCACGACCATAAGACAGGACTATTCAGAAGAGTTTTGTGTCAAGTTTGCAACAAACGATTGCAAGTGAACAATGCAATTTTTGTTTACTTTCATGGATTTAAGTATGACCAAAAGTTTATACTATCCGCTTTTAACGCAACTCACTCTGTCAATGTTATTCCCAATGGAAGTCGTGCGTTCAAGAAGATTATAGTCAATGACACAGTTCATTTTGTTGACATGCTTAACTTTCTGCCAGGTTCTTTAGATTCTTTAGTGAGTAGTTTATCAAAAGTTGGAAATGCTTTTCGTAGAACATTTGAATATTTTTCATCTCATCCAAAATGGTCAAAAGGTGACATTGGTTTGTTGACATGCAAAGGATCATTTCCATATGAACTTTATCACAGTATAGAAGAAATGGAACAAGCTGAATGCTTGCCACCACTTAAAGATTTTTATTCTAGTGTGAAGAACGAAGAAATATCAAAAGACCTCTACAACCACTTGCATCAAGTGTGGAAATCCTTTAACATAGATAACATGAAAGAGTTTTTGTTGCTGTACAATATGACAGACGTTACATTAGGTCTTGATGTCCTCAACTATTTTAGAGACATTGTGAGGTCGAACTTTGGTCTAGAAAGTAGTTATTATGTCTCCCTACCGGCACTTAGTTTCGACATAATGCTCCGGGAAACAAAAAAATCTATACCACTCATTAAAAACTTATTCATCTACCAAGGATTTGAACAAATGATTCGTGGTGGTGTGTCCACAGTGGGAAATATTAGGTATGCACATGCAAACAATTCTCTTCTGCGGGGATATGATCCTACAAAGTCACAGTCTTGCATTTTGTACGTGGACATGACTAATTGTTATAGTGTTGGACTACAAGGAAAACTACCAATAAGTGGTTTTCGATTTCTTACTGAAAAAGAAATCGTAACTTTTGCTGACACTTTTATGACCATAGATCCAGATGGTCCTCTAGGTTACATTGTTGAATGTGACCTCGATTATGATTCACAGTTACATGAAAGTCATAATTTGTTCCCATTAGCACCTGAGCATTTTCAACCACGTGGAAAGAATCTCACTAAATACCAACTTAAAATCATTGACACAAATGGTCAGAAAGTACAGAAAACATATGGTACAAAGCTCGGAGCAACCCTGAACCCGCGATTGAATTACTATTGTTATATTAAAAACTTGCAATATTACGTTTCCAAAGGTCTTGTGTTGAAAAAATTCCACAAAGTTATAGAGTTTAAGCAGGAAAGTTTTATGAAAGCACACGTGCAGAATCTTGGACGATTAAGACAGCAAGCAGTACACGGATTTGTCCAAGACAGTCTGAAATTGTTTACCAATTCGTTGTATGGGAAAAGTATCACTAACGTTCGAAAGTTTAAGCGTGTAAAAATTGTAAACAACAGAAAACAAGCTGAAAGGATGACACGCTTGGCTCAGTATAAAAGGTCAATTATTCTAAACAAGAACACTGTCATTATGCAAATGCTTAAATCATGTGTAACCCTCTCTTCCCCAATTCAAATTGGAGCTGTAGTTTTGGAGCATTGCAAGCTCATAATGTATAAATTCCTTTATGATGTGGTTATTTCAACATTTGGAAACGATACATCATGTTTGTATTCCGACACTGATTCATTCATACTATACTTGAATAATACATCATGGGAAAAAGTGGAACTTTTTATTGAAAACAACATTGAATTGTTTGACACATCCAATTTCCCAGTAGGACACAAACTGCATTCCAATACTAACTATAAAGTTCCAGGCACTTGGAAGTTGGAGTATGGATTAAAGGGTATAAAAGAAGCATGCTGCCTCAAGCCAAAGTTGTATAGTTGTCTGTTAGACGACGACTCGGAGGTCAAGCGAGCAAAAGGAACTTCTACAGTTGTAGTTAAACAGGATTTGCGGCATCAGCACTTTAAACAGGTTCTTTTCAGTGGACTGTCTGAGCATAGAGAGCAAGTAAGCATTGAAGGTGTTGTAAAAGATGGCTTTCACAATTACAGCATTCGCAAGAAAAAAATTGCCATTTCCAATTTGGATGTAAAACGCGCGTGCTTGGATGCGATTAATACACTTGCTTGGGGTCACAAAGACCTTGAAATTGAAATTGAAAGCTCAGATTCAGAGTAATGTAAATTGATTATGATTTGTAAATAAAAACACACATTTTGTATATACCCAAACAACTGTTTTTGTATTCATTCCGTGCTTTCATATAGGTAGGTTTGTTGTGGCAATATGCACACTTTCGTGCATTTAACTTGGATTTTCAACGGTAACGTTTTTAGTTTTGTGTTGCATGTTGAAAAGGACGTTCATTTAGTTTGTGTTACATGGTTTTTGTAAGTATGTATGCACAACTTCACTGTAGGCTTTCATTTTGAGTAGAAAAATGGGTAAAATGCCCCGTTCTGCTTACGTTTGTGTGTTTTATTGGGATTTTGAACGGTAATGTTTCCAGATTTCGGTTGCATGTTGTTAAGGACATTCATTTAGTTTGTGTTACATGGTTTTTGTAAGTATGTGTTCATAACATCACATTAAACCTAGCTTTTTTAGCAAGAAAAATGCTACATTTTGCTCACTTTGTGTATGTACTACAACATCGTCGGCTTCGTGTCCAGTTTTGTATTGCATGCAAACAGACCAAGTCACAACTTTTCATGCAAAGCTTATATACAGTGCATGTGCGTTGCGTGTAGAGAAAAAACCTTCTCATAATTAGTACAAAAACTGAATGAAATGGAAAGTTTCCATTAGTACACCACTTTCCGGAAACCACTCCTTTGTGATCGTCCGGATCCAGGAAAAGTTTTTCGCATTTCACTTTCCCCTCCTCTGAGTAGACAGGTGGTGTTAATTCTAATAGTATAGTATCGGTAAGAGTGATTCACTTCATTTTTCTCCCTTGTGAATCGCGTGACGACAAGTCATTAATCAACGTAAGGGGATTGTAGTGCTTTTGGACATAAATTACAGCATTACGACAGGCGTATAATCAGTATTTATGTACGCCGCATGTGTTTCTTGTGATTGATTGTATTTTGTTGTATACAAAAAAGCAAAGAGAAACTATGTCACTAATGTCTTCCTTTGACGACTTTGACGACTACATTTTTCGACATCCCTTTAGCTGCATAATTAGTGGAAATTCTGGTTCTGGGAAATCCCATTTAATTTTTGAAATAATAGAAAATCACAATGAAGTTATTCAACCTAATGTACAGAAAATAGTTTATGTGTATGGGGAATATGATTCTAAATACGAAGAACTTCGTTCAAAGCATAATGTTGAACTAGTTTTCGGTCTCAACAACTTTTCATTTGAATTTGATTCCGATATCCCAACATTATTGATTTTTGATGATTTACATCAAGAAACTCTCAAGTCACCTAAAGTTACTGACTTATTCTTTAGATCGTGCAGCCATAGATCTATTTCAGTCATCCTTGCGTTGCATAGTTTTTTCGATAAGGGGGCAAGGAATTTAACTTTAAATGCGAATTACTTGATTCTTTTCAAGTGCTTTCGGGATCAGTCTTCTATAGGTCACTTGGGTAGACAGATGTTCCCAAAAAATTCACGTCTTTTGACCGAAATTTTTCAAAACGCAACAAAAAACCGTGGTCATGGATATCTTATAATAAATTGCAAAAGTCATGTAAAGTACCGATTTCGCTCGCATCTTCTTCCTGTGCAGGAATGTACAGTATACACAGCAGATTAAAGTAAGCACTTTGATAAAGTTGATGCACTTATGTATTTAATAAATTGTTCTTTTTCTTTATTTTTCAGGAGAACCTTTGAACATACTAGTTTATAACAGAAACTTTGCTTATGAAGAAGCAACAATAATTTGGGGACTTGATAAGTGTATTCATTATTCTGGTGTCATCCCGGCTAAAGCAATTAAAAATCTCGACCCCGTGATATATTGGAATATTGGAGAGCTACCGTTTAAACACGATCATTTTCTATGGATAAGCAGAGTATTACCATCCACCCAAGCTATTAATTTTAAGAACGTCATAAAATACGGAGATTGGCTTAAGAGGGCAAACAGGTCAGACATTATACAGTGTGGAGAGTGCAATGAGAAAGTACGTATTTGCACTTTACACATAGCAAAAGAGCTGGCGTTGTATTGTTCGACGTTTAAAATTCATAGGCGTAACATTACAAGCTTTTTTCGAGATACACTTGTTGTAGGAGTTGATAATCTTATGAAAGCTGAAGGTCACCATCGAATGCAGGAATCTTTGGCATCAGGAATGGTATCCTTTGTCAAAATGATACGAGATGATGTTGTTCGTAAACCAGCATTCCAATAACCATTTTTTCCTTCACAACTTTTTTCACCTATTTACTATGCAATGAGCACAACTTTACAGAACGCAAGACCATTTCTTGAACTCTTAGCATCTTCTCCACCATCACGTGTAAAAAGCATTATAAAAATTGCTACTAAGACTGAAATCTTAGCTGTTTGTGAAATTCTATTAAATATCTCTAACCAAAACCTCCGTATTTCAGAACCTTTAATTAAAAAGTTAAGACGCAGAAGAAAAAGTTTAAAAAAATTAATTAACTGTTCAGCTTCCTGCAAAGCACGTAAGGACCTTCTCATTCAACACGGTGGTTTTCTTCCACTATTACTTTCTAGTGTTTTAGGATCTTTAGCAACTAATTTACTACAGTAATGCAAAAATATAAAGTAGTGCCTGCTGAGCTTGTCTCACAGTTAATCACAAAGGGGGAACAAGCATCTGCCAGTTCTATATCAGATGCAATTGAAGGAGTACTTTTCCAGAGAAAGGATATTGCTCCAGACTTGAAACTAATTCTTTATAGGGAGTTATCAAATTCACTAGGAAATTATGAGTTAAAAAAAAAGACAACTCCAATTGTCGTCGACACGCAATCATCAAATCTTCCCAATCCAATTCAACCTACAGTACAGCCTGCGTTGCCATCTGTGACTTCCGGTCCATCGACGTCCGTGGCTCCTTTGTTCACCCCATATCAACAGTCACCGGAAACTTTGGAGCCAATGAAATTGCCTCTTCCAACAGATAGCCCATCAGTTCATTCAATAAAGCGCCCGCCTTTCACCTTAAAAAGTAATCGAAAACCAAGGGGAGTAAGTTCACCACTACCCTCATTCTGGACTCCTATAAATATTAAACGTGCTCCAAAGAAACCTCGCCACTCTTAAACTGTTGTTTGATTTGAGAAGATTTCTTACACGTTGTATGCCAACAAAGAAGTATCCAAGATTTAAAAATGAACGGTAATACTACGACATTTCTCTCATTCCCTGCGATTTTGTGTGACTGTGTTTTGACTGATTTTTGTTTTAGCATTTTGTTAAACTAATTAACATTTAATTTTTTTGATAGGAAACCAAAGTACTGCCAGTGCTTCAGCAGGACCAAGCACTCCACCAAACACTCCAGAGCCTAGATCCAAATTGGCAAAAAGTCAGCGGTATTCCAAGTCCCCTTATGACCGTAACGGTGAAAGTAAATCCATTTTCAAGGAGGGTGAACTGGTGGACTTTGATGAGGAGCTGGAAACAATTGAACTGATGGAACAGGAACATCAGAAAGAATTCAAGCTTTCTCATGTGAAAATTCGCCCAGTCCGGAAGGCTTGGTATGTACATTTAAACTCTAATGAACAATTTGTTCTCGAATTCCGATATGATTGACATTGCCACATAAATTATTTTGTATTGTGGTTTTCTGTTATAGGGGGAGTAAATCGTACCCATATGTGTCTGTGCTTGCTGGGTCGTATCGAACCTGTGCAGACTTTCCACTTTCCTACTCTCCACTGCTTATAAAGCAGTTGATCTACTTGTTTGATCAGTTGTGCAACGACCAGCTTCAAACCCTAATACAGTATCTTGTGGATGCTGTCATCGGATTTGACGACGACAAAATTCTGATTTTCCATGAGCTACTGCAAACTGCAATGCTCATCAAAGGAATTCCAAATGGTCCAATGAACGACGATGACGTTGTGGAAATTCCACAGCGAAAGAAGACTAAGAAACACACTCATGGGTAAAAAAAAAAACCAACACAACAGTGTCTTTCTTACTTTTTTTTGGCAGCAAACTTTTAATTCTTTTTTTTTCAATATTTCAAACAAAATTCGGTATTATGCATGTTATTTAGTAATATAACTTTAGTTTGTGAGGTGGTGGCTTTAAGCCCAAACAGTAAATTAAATGTTTTTTTTGTTAAAAGTTAAAGTTAAAAGTATTCTTACTACTTAGTAACAACTTTGTTTGATGTTCAACTAACAGTAAAAGTATTATTGTAGTAGTTTTCAAATAATGTAGTTTTTAACAAGATAAGTTTAGAATCACTCGTAGTTTTCTCGGTAGTGAGATTTCTTTCACACACGCACACAAAAATTGCTGCCCATTCATACAAAATACCCATTCATTCGAACATTAAGACAATATCTGCTCATTGCGATATTCTAAATTGTAATTAAAATTTGAAAATGGGAAAATGTTGCACTAGCACAAAATCACCAATTAAAAACAAAAAAACGAATAAAATTATTGGCAAAAAAAAAACACAAATTCTGATTGCACTTCGTACATTTTTCTCTGTTGTTCAAGTAAACTTGTTTATGGGGCAAAGCATGATGCATAAAGAGGAACTATCATTTCATCATCTTTTGAGGCAATCCAATACGCAAGCACAAAATCACCAATTAAAAACAAAAACGAACAAAATCATTGGCAAAAAAAAAACACAAATTCTAATTGCACTTCGTACATTTTTCTCTGTTGTTTAAGTGAACTTGTTTATGGGACAAAGTATCACGCATAAAGAGGAACTTTCATTTCATCATCCTTTGGGGCAATATAGTACGCAAGCACAAAATCATCAATTAAAACAAAAAAAACGAATAAAATCGTTGGCAAAAAAACACAAATTCGCACTTCGTACTTTTTTCTCTGTTGTTCAAATGAACTTGTTTATGGGACAAAGTATGACGCATAAAGAGGAACTTTCATTTCATCATCTTTTGAGGCAATCCAGTACACATCGCTGAGGTTGTCAAGTCCTAGGAAAAAATTCATCTTTCTTAGTTATACACCAATAAACTTAACACATCAGACAATTAACTGAAGAATTTTTAAGCGTACATGTCGACGAATTCCATGATATCAGTGTTTACTGTCGGAGTACGGTTCTTTTTGACATAGACTATGATCATCGTGATAACTCCCAGAAGTCCTAGCCCAACAGTCAAACTGATCAGAACCACAAGGAGAATTGGAAATCCTACAAATTCACAATGTTTTTAAATGCCAGTTACTGTTTGTAAAATGTTAAGCATCAAAAGTCGCTTTTGTTATCTTTCATACCAGTAGAATGATCTTTATCGTCATCAGATGCATACTCTTCTCCAGGGTGAGATTGGTCATCCGAACCTGTCCCCATCCAGTACGGCTCAAACGGTTCGCACATTGAGATGTTCACGATCCATCCAGTGCTGATGAAGTCAAAAGCCGATGGCCGTGTTTGTTCATCAAAACAAAACGGTGGTGCTCTTCTTTCATTGTGAATGTTTACCACAGTGTGGTAAACGCACCCAAGTTCCACACACTCCTTGCAACTAGCGTCCACTGGACAGTCTCCTTTTTTTTAAAAACCACAAGAAAATTGTTTGATAAGTATCACGGTTTTTACAAAAATACAATAAAGTCTACCAACTAAATGAGAAATTAATGCACACTACTATTAATGACGCTTTCACCAAACAGGGGCATTGCGAGAAGCAATGCTATTTGAATGAATAGGATCTCCATTGTATGCCTGGTGCTCTTGCTAACCCGCTAAATGAAAAAGAAAGACAGGACCACAAAAGATCTTTCACAGAAGGAAGACTTTTAATAAATGTCCCACATATAAGAATGTACATTTTACTTTATTTTAAAAACGACGATGCAGAAAAAGACGACGTCCCTTGCAGTACCAAAAAAGGAAGGCAAACAGGCAAGCCAAAAAGACAACTCCGATAACTCCTCCTGTACATAAACAGTGACATGTTAGTTTCGGTTGTCAATTTTAATGTGTGAGAAAGGCGAAAATTTTGACTTACCGATAATGGCACCAATGTCCATGGCATTTCCACCCTGGCTGACAGATCCAGTTGTTGTTGTTGTGGCTGCTGTTGCGCCAGTAGTTGATGGAGCAAGGGTTGTGGTAATCCACTCATAACCTAAAACAAAATGACAAAACATTAGTTTTTTTTTTTAACACAAAGATGAAGATCATGACAAAAGTGTAACGTTTAAATTATGTACTTACATTGAAGAGCCTTCCGAGCGACGAAAACAACAAGTGTATCGTCAGGAATGTCATCCTTGTGGGCAACACACAGCTCACCGCGTCCACGTGTCCCCACAAATGTCATCCCGTCTACGACACACTTGAAACACAAAAAATTGGACGCTAAAATTTTAAAAGAACAAAACAAGAAAACAAAAGTCAAACAAAAATGAAATGATGAAATGATGAAATGATGAAATGATGAATTAACATTAAATAAAACTATAAAACCATGCAAACT
>JABASF010002576.1:0-14070 GCA_019776145.1 Harlomillsia oculata
AGTTTAAAGAGCCTGATGATCTCATCATGAAGGCGCAAGCGAGAACAACAAGATCGTCAACAACAAATTGAAGAGTTGCTTGTCAAAAGTCGATGCGGTTTGCCACAGTAAAGTTTCCCTTGACACGAAGGACCACTCCAAAACTTTCACTTTGACTTTCTCTCCCCTCTCTTAATAACTCGACAAAAGTCGTCGTCATCATCATCTCACTTCAAATTCAACACAAAGGAGACTAATAATTAACGCTGATGGACTCCCAAGCTCTACCGCTGCGTGACTTTAACAATTACGTTTAACCTCTACAATCTCTAATTGCAATTATAATAATATCAAAATAAATTTAGTGTAAATTACAAAGCCTTTGAGAGGATGGTTATCGGATTCTAATTTCTTGGGTTTTTTGGTTTGTATTTAATTTGTTTTTGTTTTGGAGATGAGAATAACGAAAGGCAAGGGAAAGAAGCGCAGAATAATTGAATGTAAAACGTGAAAGCGGAGCGGATAGACGACAAATGCCTTGACTTGACTTGACAAAAGGGAAATTTAGGGAATGGAAAGAAGGGCGGAAGGAAAATGCACCTCCGTGCCAAATTGCTGGAGACATTTATGTCCTTGCATGGCTTCCCAGATAAGCACATTAGCAAACTCATTTGTCAACTTCAATTAGAAGATTCCTCCTCTGTTTGGCTCCGCTCCTCGCTCCCGCGTTAGCTCTTTGGCACTACACCACGAACCATACTTTTCTAAATTTAGGAGACTCAATTTTCAGTGTACCGTTCCAGTTCTCCAGCGCGGTTTTGCACTGCACGCTCACGTCTTTTCTAATGTTGCCACAAGCTGCTCAAGAATTATAAAGAAAATCCTACATCGAACAGACAAGTGTCTCAATCAGTGTTAAAAGAAAAAAGATACCCTCCTGTCCCACCTGCCTTCATTTTCAAATTTCTGAGAAGGGGTGGCTGAGTTTGACTTTTTTACATGCTCCTTGAAACACGCAGGCTTTGATTTCTGATTCATGTTACCAAAATCCTATCAGGATGACAAGAATACAGTGTCAAGTTTCGCATCCTTTGCATACATATATAAGAGGCCTGGGAGGTACAAAGTTAGAATAAACGTGGGTGGAATTGTGTGCAAACACTGTTTGGATTTGGAAATAGGAGAAGAAAAGATACTTACTTGAGTGTCAGGTGTAGCTTGCAGACGACATTGCAATGTGACATTGTCTCCCTCGACGATCCGAAGAACGCGATCCACTTCCGATTTGCTCACCGCACTCGGAAGACAAGCAAAGTCCTCCATCGCTAATCTGTCCCATGGACGCCCGGACACTCTCGAAGGGCTTGCACAGATCGGAGGAACACCGAAAGGGACGTTGTGTTTCATCATCCACTCCCGCAAAGGTTGCAGAGCACAAGAACAATTCCAAGGGTTTCCCTCCACTCTCAAGCCGTGAAGACTCCGTAATGGAAAAAATGACGATGCCTGAAATTGAAAAATCAAGTCATATAACTAACATTTTTATGTAATTAAAATCCTCGACTTATTGAGCATTATGAGCTCGCATGAATTCAACAATTTTCCAAAACGTGTTTAATTCATGAAACCTCTTCATGGAAAAATGATCAGAAAGACGGCTGACTATAAAATGAAGAATATGAAGTAAAAACGGACGTGTTGGGCTATCTTCAATGGACCAATTGCTGTCTCAGATCAATGGAGCAACAGAGTGAAAAATTTGCCGTGGGGAAATATAGGTCTCAGCAAAAAAAGGAAAAGTCAAGTCTCAACTCAGCTCAACTTACTTGCTTACATGAGCACAAGGGAAAAGTGCAAGGAACGGGAAAAGTGAAAAACACAAGAAGACACTGGAAGGTGCACTGGAAAATATATTAGACGTATGCTTCTGCACCCTTAAACTTGATATACTTATGTTGTAACTTTGTGACTAGTGCTTATGTCATATGCTGGTATTACATTTTTTCGTCGACATATAGTCGACAAGACACAGTATCTTGGAATTTTTTTAATCCGACGACGAACTACCTACGTGGTATTTTTGCTAGCAAGCGTTTCCAGAAGACTTTCAGGTAAAAAAAATCCAACCATTCTTTATTTCAATTGAATAGAGCTACAGGAAAAGGCATCGAGGTGCAAAGAATCTTTTGAGTAAATTGACTGAACCGAAAGCAACCAACGGTCGACTCCTATATTTTTTGTACCCTCCCCTGGAAAATATATTGCAGTACTGGAGAGATGGAAATGTGCGATGCAAAATGCAATAGAGTCCGGTCGAGTGTGAGTGTACAAAAAGTGTTCACGAAATGTACCAAAAAAATGAAGTCTTCCGCTATTTTTTGAGCTTGCTGTTGCACTGGTCGTAGTAAATGCGATGATGTCCATATTTCACTTGGGCTAGGTAGGCACTGAATGGACTGAACCCCACAAGGCAGTCGAAAAGACATCTTCGGCTCTCAAATCCAGTGAGAAAATCCAAAATGGGAACCCGGTTCTCCAAACATGGGCTTTTTGGAAAAACGCAGCGTGACTCGATGCTGGATGAAAAAATATATCTCCTGACCTCAAAGATCCAAGAAATGTCATAAAGCCGTCCGAATTTTTTTCGTAGGGTGTGAGTACGCGTTCTGCTCTCTTTATTTTCACATGTGCCATCACATTTTGGGTGTGTGGGGAGCGTGGCTGGGGTGTCAAGGTGAGAACTTTTTCAGGTACATTTTCCGGGGCCATTCGACACATAACACACACCACATATCCGTATAAACGGGTAGGAAGTAGGAAGATGTAAGCCGTACTTAAGTCACCGACTGGAAGCAAGAAAAGTTTATGAATCCGTTGTTCAACGGCTTGGAAGAAAGGACAAAAGACGAGGAGTACTATTTTGGTGACGGTTTATACCCAAAATGTTGGGATTTAAAAAAAAAAGTAAAACCGTCTTGTTTTATAACGAGATCAGAATGGAAATTATAGTTAACGTGAAACAAAATTTTAAGCAGTTGTGGAAGTTAATATAAAGTCAAATTATGAGCAAAATACATTGTGAAGAGACAATGAAATGCCAATTACTGCCGATAACTATATTGAATGTAGACGGAAAGAGCGAAAATGTCGACATGGGCGATGTAATACTCGTACTTATATAGAATATAGATGATGATGAGAAAGAACGACATCACAATCCATTATCTTGAGAAAAGTGTACAAGTCCTCGCATGTCTATTAATTGACAAATCGATGCTGTGGATAAGGATTATAAGGACGAAAAAATAAAAACCCGGGTCTGGTCTTCTTTCCTCCCAGGAATGCGAATGTTTTGTTTGCCGGACTTGGCTGCTTGCTGTGCTTTAGTGTAAAAAAGCTGTGTTTGAATGGAACGATGATGTGATGATGCAGTACATTTTCTCAAACGGACTCAACATGTTGACTTTTAGGTCTCCTTTTTCTTCTCCCTTTTTTGTGTGTGCACACATGTCACTTTCATCTCGCCCATGGCACTTTCGCCTAATGGACTCTGTTGTCCAGTGTGTTCTGTCGTCGTCGTCGCTGTCCAATGTCCATGTCCTGTTCTCATACTACGAGAAACGCGACGACAATGACCTTATTCTTCTAATGTGGATGTCGACATCGTGCTATGGTGTTTTGTAATCCTTCTCGTCTATACAAATTAAATCCCCCTTCTTATCCTGACGGTATATAAGCAGTTCGTAGATAGCACGACCGAACAACTGTCCTTTACTACAGTTAAGATAAGATTCTAGTGGAGTTGATCTGAAGATGTAGTAAAACGTGTAATCCAGTTATCTGATCCGGAGACAAAGCACACACACACACAAGATGACGAAAATTAAGTAAAGTTGTTCTCACTTTTCACTCTCATGTTGACTTTTGGAGAGTGAAGATGAAGAGGAGGATAAGGAGGAAAAACTACCAGGTTTTGGATGTATAATGCTATATATAGGAGCAGTCGACTTGCCTTTTGCTTTTGATATGACGAAAAGGGCTTTCATTCCTTCTTTGGCTTTAGTGGATATAATGCGGTTTTTTATATAATAGGAAAGTTTAGTTGTATTGAAAAAATATATGGCTATGGACCAGCTATGGACTCGTATTTCACATAGTCAAGTGGAAGTTACAGAACAAGCACGTCTTGAGGAGTAGAAGCAGAAAGGACCCTTTGTTCCGTGTAATAACATAAGGAAACTTGGAGAAATCGCAGTGGTTCCTTTTCTATAGGTTTGTGTATGTGACTCTTCCAACTGAAGTGACTGAGGGAAGAAGGGAGAATGAGAAGGGCACATTACAGCATTAAAGCATGGAAGGAGGAGAAAGAAGGCAAAAGGAACCAGAGACCAAAAGGGTTTTCCATATAAATCTGTCAGGACATATTAGATTACTCAATCAACGTCTCACCCGGAAAAACTTGGGTATTTCTATAAAAGGAAAGCGGGGAAACACAGAAAAGAGCCTGTCAAGAGATCACGAGCGGGTTTCTCCTCTGTCTCTCCATGGAAAATCCTGAGCTGGGCCTTTTTTCATCGCTGCCTTTTCTATACTTTTCACTTCTACTCCTTTTGCCTCGTATCACAAGAAGAAAGAAAGAAAGTAGGGAAATCAGTTCAAGTTAAACCAATCTCTCCTCGTTTCGCTGCTAACGTTCGCATCACCCGAGTCTCCTTTTCAATTTGAGAGGGAAAGCTTCTGGAGCTAAGCAAGTCAAACTTGACCTCTTCAAGCTGCATTTTTCCTTTTAACTCGTAATTGCCACTATTTCCAATAAAATGGAAATGTCACTTTAAATGCCAACCCAAAGTTAAGCTGGAATGGTGTATACAGGTTTCCACGTTCTCTCTTTGGTCCCACTAGACCACCGATTTCATCCGCTAACCGTGCCGGGAACGGCGGAGACAATTGCCATACACAAGCACAATTGACTGCGCCGCATCGTCACCTTTCTCGAAGGTCAAGTGCATTAGGAAGTTCCCAGAAAAGAATGTCATGTCCTCACATTTTTGTAATAAATTTGTACTACATTCCGCTATCTTGTGAGAATCACAAAATGTTTTGGCCATTTTGAATTTTGAATGATTTTGGTGGTAAAAGTTTAATTTTCAGCTTGTGATAGACGGAAACGAGAGACGGAGACAATAAATAATGGAAATTCAACACGGTGTCATTGTTATCATTTTATATGTAGGCAAAACTAAATGTATAAAAGCAAGGATGAGGAAAGTGGGTTTGGTGAAGAATTGGCGAAAGGGTGACACGATACGTTTTAATGCCGCTATTTATAAAATGAAGAGAATTATGGTAAATGGAACAGAATGGACTTGGAAAAAGAGAGAAAGTGAGAAAAACTGGATTTTGATGTGGGGGAGTGTCAGAAAAAAGAGAGAAAGACTGCAGAGGAAAAAATGGAAGTGAAGAGAAAAGAAAAGGAAAGAAAAGAAAACCGAAAAAGAGAAAAGTGCAATCAAACCTGGACGGTAAGCAATCGATTATTATCCAAGCGGAGCCACTCGAGAGCCGGAAGTCCGCGGAAAGCCCAAGTTTCAATGGTGGTCAGTCGACAGGCTGTGAGCTCCAGTCGAACGAGTCTTGGGAGCGAAACGAAAGCGTCATTCGCAAGAGTGTCGATGGGATTCAAGTTGAGTTTCAATTCTCTTAGTTCTGGAATGGCAGGAAAAGAATGTGACGGAACTGTCTCCAGTCGATTTCCACTCAAATCCAGTTCAACCAAGTTTGTCAGTTTGGCAAATGCGTAGCGGTCCACAAATCCAAGGGACGAATCCGACAGAAATATTTTCTGCAGGTTGGTCAGGTTTTGTGATAGGAAGACACGAGTGGGAAGCCGTTCCAAGAAATTCCCGGTCATGTTCAGCACCTGCTCCAAAAATTTCATATATTCATATGTTATAGATGACTAATTGCCATAACTTGTGCTTAAAACCATAGTAATATTAATACAAAATGATGATGAAGAAGGAAAGAGTAGAATAAAAGTGACAAAGAGAAAGACTGTCAGTAAGAATGAGGAAGTGATCGCCGTGTAAGATGTGTATCCATAATGCATTCTATGCATGTCTATACGACGTGGGGCAAATCAGCCTGCGATCAAATGACTTGAACCTTCCCGTCACCTTCGAACCGCGTCTTTACATCATGTCTTCTCCCATCTTGTCTTCTGCATAAGGGCAATTGGTGATGCATGACTTTCCTTCCTGCGTGTGAGTGAGTAGGAATAGGGGCTCAGTGTGCTTTCGAGAGACGTTGTCGTCGGCGTTCTCGTGTTCATGTGACACTCGCCAAAGTGGCACGTAAACAACTTTCTTGCCTAACAAGTCTCCCACTCAGAGCGACGATGACTGCTCTGCTGTGCTGTGGAGTCAGCAGAAGATCAAGAAGAAAAGGGAGACGAGCACTTTGTCTTCAACAAGATTATGTAAAGTTGGCTACGAAGATGACGCAGACGAGGAACGAAGAATACATACAGTACAGCTCAGAGAAGAACTGTGATGCGACTCTCTTTTCCATCCAGAGAATGTTAACATGGCGTAAATACCTTATAAAGCAAGGCTAGAGGAAGGAACTTCAAACCTTGGTACAACCAGGACCAAGACTATAAAAGGGACAGTGTATAAAAGCTGCGCTGTAAATTAGCCTATTTATCTTGTTCTTGCAATGCTCGTTCTCATCACAAGGCTTGGCTCATCATCATTACGCATTCTCATCACTCCCATCATCATCATTATTATCATCTCTTTGGACGGACTCTTACGACAGCATTCTCCTCCTATAGTGACTACGCTAGCGACCAGCGACCTTTCGAAAGATCTACGACAAATGATTGTCATCAAATCCTCATCATTTTGACCCGAATCTTCTCTCTTTTCCATTCTTTGAACTCTTTTATACATCGTCACCACTTTGCACACTGAACTGCATACTCTAATTCATTATTCAGTGATTCATGATCACGAATCAAAAGAACGAAAACCGACTGACCTGTGTTCCAGGATCGAGTCCCTCAGGAATCCTCCGAAGTCCAGCCTTGGCACACAAAACGCTCTCTTTCCCACTTTTCCATTTGCACTCACAAGAAGAGGGACATTCTTCCGTGTCTCGAGACATGCAAATGAGGACAAGAACCACAATCCACCAGGGACATCGCGGGAAACAAACCCTGTGCATGTGCCCCCGTCGTCGCTGTCCTCGTCTCCCAACATTCATCGGCATTGCTGATCCCTGGTTTTTGTCTCGGCGCGTCGTCGTCACTCCGCCATTCTCCCACTTACTTCTTCTTCCGTCTTCATTAACATCATTCCCACTGTCTCCAGATAATGAAGTTTTTGAATTTGTTGTCCATTTATTAGTTGAAACCGAAAACGTGCTTCTACAGTGAGATGCAGTGCGACATCCCGAGACACCCGGGTCACTTCGCATCACTGAGTTTCGGACACTTTCGTTCATCACTCAGTTCGTACGACAATCTTCTCTACATATTCCACACTGCGTCACTATCATAGAAAGAATACGAACAACTCCTGGCGTCTGAATTATGGTACACGATTGGTGTATGCGACAACTTTTGCCGGGGTGAAATTGTTCTTATACTAATTCGGTGGAGTAAGCAGCTTAGAAGTAATCATACAACCGAATGAAAATGGAAGTGAAAGGCTAACGGGAAGTGTCATCATGACGAATTCGGATTTGGATGAAGGGACGAACAACAGATGGGACAACTTGCAAAGTGGGTCTTTGGAATTAGCTACAAAGCCTCCAAATGAGAAATTAAGGGGAATGAGATCTCGACAAGACACTTGGGTCGTAGTCGTAGTCGATGAGTCGATTTCGTCGCTGAAAAACGTAGAAAGAATGGAATAATACTGTAGCACAACTCGTCTAGAGTCTTTTTCGGCGGTCCCGTTGGTGGTTGTAGGTTGTAGGACACTCGCAATAGTGTACAGTTAGTCACAGTAAGTCTGAAACAAACAAAAATATTCCACGACTGACTACTACACTATGAGTTTTTTTCGGGAACGAGGCTGAGCGGCAGAAGCAGCAGACTTTGACGAGCGGTATTCGATTCAGAGCAGCAGTCGAAAAAAACTGGCAGATGCTTCCTCGTCTTTTTATACTGTTGAATAGGTAATCCCAAACACAAACTGCTTTCACTCTTGCACAATTTCCAATTCCACTTTAAACCATGCTCAAAGATATTGCCATTCGCACTTGCATTTGAACTTCAGTTTCCATGCACTTGGTTTCATTGTTCTTCTCACTCAAAAAACCAAGTCACAACCCCGCAGGAGGAGGCCACAACCAGCCCTTCTTTCGTTCTACCAAAAATGCGGGTTTCTCAGATTTTGAACACTAGAAAGCAAAACAAAAATAAAATAATTTATTATAACTTTGAACAATTTATGAATTCATCATTATTTTGTAAATTCCCCAGCTATCTTAATCTAAAATCTTTCTAAAATCAAGTTGTTCACGAATAGATTTTAATGGGGCTCTCTGAGATTGTGATTAGAAAAGACAATTAGATCATTGCTGCATTTAATGGGATCTTGTAACATGATGTGACACGAGACATGTAAGCCCAAAAGTCTCTGAAGGCAATAATAAAAAAGTGCTCATCCGAGAAAGACACAGTGACAAAAAGCGACACAAAAGTTGTCATGTGTGAACAGAACAAGACGAAACAACAAGTTTCTTCTGTCTCATGTCGGGGAAATTGCTGGGAAATGAAAGTGCTTTTTGGAAGAAGAAACAAAAAAGCTAGTAGCATGTTTGAGACAAAATGTGTCTCCAGGACGGACATGAAGGACGACAAGCTTGCCGCGGCGGCTGTGTTCCTGGCGGCGACGGCAGGTCTGCTTATTTATGAGGTTAGAAGGCTGTCGACGTCGTCGACTCGACTCTTGTAATTTTTTCATGACCCAAGTCGTCTTAATATCTCTCTATGAGTTGGAGTCTCCCATTCCGCGTCTTGACCAATAAAACGAAAGATGAGTGTTTCACTCCCACAAAAAAACCGTTCCGAAGCGGACAAAAAATGTCACCTCTTGTGCTTCTCATCTGCTCAAACTGCACGACCAACTTTGTCCATCATTACAGCTACAGAGTTTAAGTTGTTTTATTTTATACACTCTGATTCTCCTTGCAACTCAAAGAAGTTGTCCAGGGTTTTTGTCGGACAACATGTTGTTGTGCTTCTCTCGATGTCATTTTCCAAATCGGAAACTTACACACACTTTACAAGAGTTGTTTTAAAGTGTTTTCAGAACAGAGTTTTAGGATCGGCCACAGAAGACAAAAAGGGTTTTGCTTTCGTGTCCCTCGTCCTTGCGACCTTTCCACTTAATTTTATTTCCACGCATTGTACGACTCCCGGAGTCTGGTGGTCTAAAGTCTGGTCTGGACTTTGAGTGTGTTACTTACAAGTAATAATACAGCTTTATTTAGCATGCTAGCGGATGCATTGGTATCGGACGGAGGAGTAACGTACTTTGTAATGTTGTAAGTAGTAGTTTTCACCGAAACTCGGAGCACCCGCTTGTCCGACAGGGACAAATGACTGTAGCTCACAGTCATCATTCATTTGCTTCCCAATTTCTCTTTTCGAAGCTGTCTTCATTATTCTGGAGAGGGGACCCTTCTTTAGCTGCTAAATGGACCAATGCACTCATCGCTCTTCAAGAGTTAGTATCTCTCAAAAACGGTTTTTTTACTATACCGCGGGTGGGTGGGGTATGCATAGCGACTAGCGACATAATGCGGGGCTGGCGTTGGCAATTTTTGAAAACAAACGTAATGTTTAAATATAAATAAATACAAATATGTAGAGCGCGGATAAGATACATGCAAAACGTTATGGCCTGCTACAAAGTTACAAGAAATGCAAACATGGAGATGTTGAAGGAATGAAGAAGGAGATTTAGAAATCGTGAGTATCCGGCTTGATTTCCAGCAGGAAGTCTTGTTTGTCATGGCCAAAAGGCAGGAAGATGAAACTATGAGACACAACATGTGAATTGAACGGGATGCAATGCGGATGCTGCGAAGTGATGTGAGTGAGTGAGATGTACTACTAGAATAGTTTTTTGGGATGCTGCTCCGCGTGCATTTCTGCATTCTCTTCTTGTTCGTTTGGCATATCAGAGATCAGAGCAGAGGAGAGCAAAGCATCTTTCAGACGTGTATTCGCTTTTTTATCGCTTATCGCGTAGGGAAAAAGAAGACCAAAAGTGGCTCGTTACTCAAAATCCCATTTTGTTCAAAAGCAAACAGGAGGAAACACAAGTGGAAGTAATATTTCCTCTTCTTTTTCGTTCTGTCATGTCCAAGGAATTCGCATAAAAAATCTCCAAGATGAACATAAGAAGAAAAAGAAGAAGAGACGAAAAGAAGGAGGAAAGCGGCTTCATCCTTTTCGCTCCTTTACTTCTGTCCGTCTCCTCCTGTCACTTTGGCCTTTCGTCATAAGTACACTAGTACTATGTACAGTCTCGTCATCATCAACGTGACCCGCTTGTACCTCAATAAAAGCGTCGTCTCTTGAATCACATCGGGAGTAAGTAGTCAGTGTCCGTGTCCGCGTACGACGTACTACTACGGACTGTTTCCTACGACTCCTACACTTTTCGGTCTCCCTTCCGAAAATTCGGACATTTCATTCCGTGTCACGCACGTGGAGCTCAAAAAGTGGACTGCGAGGCGATCTTCATCCTCTCATGTCTCACAAAGAACTCTATTTTTCTTTTTCGTCCTTCGTCCTTCTCTCTTCATATACATGTCTCATGTCTTTTCATGTGTGCGAGTGTGTGTCTATCTGTTTGATCTTCACTTCCTTTCGTGATCAAGCAACAGCACAAAATATCTTTCGTTCAAAAGTCGGTAGTCCAGTTAAAATGCTTCTCAGAGCAGTTCCGTCTACCTCGTACAAACTCAAACCCTGACGAATAATCACTATGTGAGCTTGAATTGTCATCTCTCGCCTATGTTGTCCATTTTTTCCTATCACAGGTTTCAACTTTCGTTTGCGAGGGATACTTTTGTGATGGAACGTAACGTTCCAAAGATCAAAGTTCAAATTGTTCAAGTCGTCGTCGTCCTTGCGTCCTTGGTCGTCAGTTCCATGCTTTTTGATCATCCTTTCATCATCAGCTCCTTTTTCATCATATGATGATAATTTTGTATTACATGTTCACGTTGTAGGAAAAACAAGCCTCAAAGTTCAATTGACTTTTGAAGGTCTCAACAAAAACAAAATACAAACAAAATGCGAAAGCGAGCTGAAAGGCAAAAGAAAAAAGATTCATTCCCTTGTCAAAAGTTTAGAATGGAGACGAAAACGCTCAAACAAACAAAATCAAACGAAATTCTAGTCGAAGACGAAAAGCGCTCGTCTCCAGCCATTACAAATTGTCCTTTCCATTCCAATGGAATCTAAACTTCAAAAAAATACACGAAAAAATGTGCGTTTGTACTTTGTAGTACTACCTCTTCAAAAAAAAGTAGGTCCTTTCAGGAAAGCATCTACATTTTTTGCAAACAAAATGCAATACAAAGTTTCGGAACGCAATCAACAAAACAAAATCAAATAAAAAAGGCAGTCGTCGTCGATCTTGTAAAAGTTGTCATTTCGTAAAACGGATACAATTTCCTTTCATTTCATTACCAAATTTTGTACTTTATTCTCTTTGTTATTAAATTAAAACGTTTTTTTCGTTTTCTGAGAGTACTGGAAAGGATATGTAGCAATTTAAAAAAAATATCTGTACATAGTGTACAATAATGTTGAGGAATTTTGTCCAATTTGTCAATGCAGATTTTAAAAAGAAATAATAAAAATGGAATGTTAGTCGAAGAATTTATACGAACTGTCGTCCATAGTGACAAGAAAGTCGAAAGTGGGTTCTTCTGAATGTTGATGATAAGGTCGTCCTGTCGCTCACAGACGCTTCATGATGAAGAAAAAGAAGGAGTATCGCTTGTTAAACGCTATTCCTCCAGCTTCGGAGTTCGAAGAAATGAAGGAAAAGTATTCTAACGTCAGTTCTGAGAGCATTTCTACACAGAAGCCACTCGAGACTGAGACTTTATTCGCGCGAGTGTTTCCTTATTGAGACAACTCTAACTTGTGTGTGTTTGCCGGTTGTCTGAAAACGACTTTTCCCTATTCTCCTTTCCCTTCTTGCTTTCCTTGGTACGTAGGCTTGTAATACCCTTTGTTCCGACTGTGTTTTACACATCGTGCGCGTCCGTAGAATTAACTATTCCATTTGTTATATGGATCTCAGGGGTCTGCTTTACTGAAGCACAAAGCAGGAATGAAGTGTGACGTAATTGTCATCATTTTTGTACTTTTCGAGGGTGTTATGTGGCGTGTAGGTTTATTATCCGGGTTTTATAACAGTTTGACAAGAAAATGGACAGCCAGTTTTTTAAAGATTTATTTGGATAAAATTTGTAAATTGACTGGGCCCGAACGGAAAAGTACTACTCCTATTATAGGTGCCACGGATGCTTTGAGTGTCACCCGGGTTTCCTTCCAAAGATAAGATGGGAGATTGTATTATTCATATGTACATTTTTGCAATGCGGGAAGAGAAGTGCGGGTAGTGTAAGTAGGAGATTGGGTGAATTTAGCAGAAAAAAGAGACAAGAGGATAGAGTGGAAGGTGAAAGTGTGCAAAAAGATCGACATGGCATAAGACTGGTTGCAAATCCTTGAGAATAAATCTTTCGGAGGTTGGGTTCTCCCGAGAGAAAGACAAGGACTACCAAAAGTTTTTCTTGTGGACCAATAATACCAGCGTATCCTGGGTCGGTCGTATACCTCCATGGAGAAGGTGCCATAGGAAGCTACATTACACTATACGTGATGCAAAAAAGTAAGGAGAGAACCCATGAGGACAGCACGGTTTGTCCTGATGTATGCTTTCATCGAACGATTTCCTTCCTTCTCCGGTGGATAAACATTTATGCTCCCGCGAACACTTTCCATGTCTTTAAAACTCGAAACCCATGCGGGTCTCTTCACACAAAAGAGAAACTCAAACTCGCTTCTCCTTCGTTCTTTTCTTCTTCGTCCGCATCTTCTTTTCGTCCACATCTCCATATCTGCAAAGTGCACGCTGCTCCAAGCAAAAAGAGAACCTTGCGAAAGGGTCTTTCACTTGTTCAGTTTCCAGTCACCACCCTCACAAATCCATTCCTACATACTAACTACACCACTATTCTATATCTTTTCACTCTCCCTCTCCTTCTCTTTCTCTTTCAGCAGGAGACGGACTTGTCACTATCCTTTCTTTCAACTTTATTCTTGTTCTTATATTCTCAATCACTCAGCCAGTAAGTCATGTAACAACAATACCACCACAGATTCCTTTACTGAATCCATTGGAAAAAAGTTGGAGAGAAAACCGTTGTTATAAGGCCGTCCCATGAAATACCCGTACCCTTCAAGAGGAGTGATACTGTATAGCATATATATGTAGCATACACAAGGGCCCATCTTCTGCAATTCTCATTGCTGAGAAAAATCAAATGCCAAAGATGTTGACGCGCTTGTGTTTTTGCACCAAACTTTCCTTGGCGTCTTTCTCGACAAAGCCGCAGCCGCTAGTTCCGAGAAACAAACAAAATTAGCACTTTCCATCACTTTTCCCTCCTGCAACATTTCCATTCAAAGGTTTGTTCGGCTGTCAGTCAACAACGCTCCGCCAAATAAAAACTTTCTCTTTTCTTTCGTCCCGAGCTGTCGACATTTCCATATTTTCATGTGACACGTACTACGTTACCCATCATTCCAAATTACCAAAAATGTCCAGTACTCGTTTAATAGAATCCTGTTCCCTGAAAACACTTTGCAAACTGTACTGTATCGTACCATGTAATAGAGAGAAAAGACAAGCCCAGAAAAATTGTCAAATGTCATGTCATAAAAACTGAAAGTGTGAAAAGAACTTAACAGTGGGAAGCTGATGGAAAACGACGTTTTGCTAAAGAAAGTGCAAGTTTTCATCTGTCAATTGCATTCTTTGATTT
>JABASF010002577.1:0-14063 GCA_019776145.1 Harlomillsia oculata
GTGTGCTAATCTGTTAATGCTTATTACATACTGCGTTTACTTTATTTTCTTTCTATGGTGTATAGCATTATGCTCACAATTACGTTCTTTATGATAATCAGGGAACTGGTGCCAATAGTGGGAAAAAGGTAACATATGACGAATATTTTGATCCTGAATTGCCAACATTGGGAGGAAGAGATATCGGTCGTCCGAAAGAAATGCGAACTAAAATCAACAAGTTTAAGGTAATCTTTTCAGTGCATGAAAGTACATTCGGCCTATAATTGTGACTATAATTGTGTATTCAATTTATGTTATTTATCGGTACTTATTTATAGGCCAACTTGTGGCTTAGCGAGGATTACCCGTTGAATCTTCAGGAGCAGGTGATGCCAATTGTGGATATCATGGCGCTGTCTAGTTCTCAGTTTAGCAAATTGAAGGACTTTATTCAGATGCAAATTCCAGCTGGATTTCCTCTCAAGATTGGTGAGTCGATTTTTCGCAGTGAACTATAACCTATTTCGGCAAACATTGGCTCTATGTAGTAATTGTGTGCTGCAATTACGCAACTCCTAAAGCTAAAAATGCATGTAATGTTATTTTATGGTTTCAGAAATCCCGATGTACCATCTCGTCAATGCGAGCATCACGTTCCGGAACATATTCGCAACTCAAGAGGATGTATCAGGTGTCTCGTACATACGAGAAGAGTCTGGTCGCTTGTCGTGCATTCTTGATGAAGCTTTGTTTGAACCTCCACCACTCTATGAGATTCGAAACTCTATCAATCCAGGTCCGATGACAACTTCGGATGGTGATCTTTTCCAGTGGACCGTTGAGGAAGAGGAAGATCTTTCGGGTGAAGCGTCTGCCGCGGCTCGGGACCAGTCTAAAATGGTGGATATCTATGAAGCTTTGAACGCTCCGCGGACGTTAATTAAAGACAGTACCCCGGACTCTGATGCAGAAGAACAGCTCTTGCAAAGGTATGTATATGACAGTATGACCCAGTACAAAATCTTGATCAAAATCATTATCATAATAACCGATTATCATGATCAGTCTAAATTTAATAAATTACATTGTGCTTTCAGAGCTATTGAAGAAAGTATTATCATGGCTAGACGATGTGAACTTCCGGGTTGGAAACCATTTTCCGAAGGAGCCACTTCTGATGAAACTCGAGGTGCAGCCGCTGCCGCTGCTGCTGCTATTGGAGTTGGTGCTGGTGCAATTGGTCGACCTGCTCGAGTTGGACGTACGACCAGCTTTGACGAACTTCAGGCAGTAATGGATTTGTCTCGTCGGGAAACTGAAGAAAGCGAACGTTTGCTCCGTGAAGAAGATGAAGCCCTTAAGCGGGTTTTGGAACTGTCGCTCACTGAGCAGTAACTGACAGCACAACCAGTAGGTCACCAGCCATGAAAGCAAACTTCAAAATGTACCTAACAGTAACCTAACATCAAACAAAAGTGCATTAGACAGACACCATAATATGTACCCTATTATCAATATTTGTGGGCATTATATTCCTTAATTCATTGATTGTATATTCAATCTTCTAAATTTTTCGTATTATACGTTTCGTGATATGAAACAAGTCTGCATGTAATGTCAAGTCATTCGCCCCAGCAAGGCATGTCTTTTTGCAAAACACTTATTTATTCATCACATAAGCTTATTAATTTGTTAAATTAGTGCAATATTTCGTCTTGTCACGTTGTCACTTGCATACGGAACTATCTTAAGTAAGGCATAGTGGCTTTTTATTTTTTTGGTAATGATGCGTTTTAGAGACTTAATTCGACAGAGCTAGACGACTAATCTTGGACTAGAACTGTAACTGTTGCATACTAAAATATAATACTATGCATTGTATTGCTAATTGCTATTGTATCAGTAGTAATAATGCGTCGTAGTCTTAGGTCGTACTATAGTAATTATATATAGTTAAGTGTAGAATGGTGTAATAACGTATGCTACGGCTACTAAACTAATAATGCCAAAGTTTTTAGTAATTTTTGTGGTTTGCCAATGAGGATTTTGAGCCACGTGATCTCTTAGCTTTACTGGTTTTACTCAAACCATGACGAAAAAGTATGCGAGTTGTTGTTGTCATCTGATGAATCGTCCAAACGGGAAGTTTATTTAGTGAACGTTAACTAAATTATCATTGTAACAGTGTATTAGACTTGTAATGCGTATATTTGCGGAAATGCTGAATGAATGCTATTAAATTCAATTTCGGATTGTAAATCCTGTACTGACTGCTGCTACAATATATGAACACAGAAATTATAGAATATTATAATGATAAACAATATTTTCAATTTCTTGTGTTACAAATTACACATAACGTATGGACTATCTATATGACATTCACGAAAAAAAATGTCAATTGAAGTACCAAGTTCCTCTTCTGTTTTATTTTATACATGAATCTGACGTGTACCTGTTTATGAACAAAGTATTATTATCATGCAATTAACTTACGTTTATGTTTTACTACAGAATAGGTACGAACATTTATGAATTTATGATGCTAAATACAATGTGTTAAAAGTAGTCTTCTGTAAATGGAGCTGAGTGCAGATTCGGGGCTCAAAATGTCAAAATATACAATATGAACCGCACAATCTTATTCTGTAAAGGTTTTATGTGTACAATACAACGTAAATGATATTTGGTATATTATTATATTATACCAAAATATTAAACCAGATCATTTCATCAGGTTTTCATTGTTGCACGACGCCCCTTTACGAGTATACAATTGCAATCTGCAAAAAAGTTGTGAGTTAAATATACTGAGTTTTAACATTACAGTAACATTAGTAACATTAACCTCTATGTTTCAGAGTCATTTATAGATGTTAAATGTTACAAGTAAAACATTCATTTTATTCATCATCCAAAAATCGAATCATGCATCCATACCCATACATATAATAAAATTACTGATTGTTTACTGTTAGTGCCAATCATTGTGTTGATGTTCAGTTAACGCCTCATTAACTCGTTCTACAAATAAACCCTTGTGCGTAAATCTGTAATATGTGCTCAAGTGGGAGTTTTTCCATTGCTTCAATCTCATGAATACTCGCTTTATATTAATAATATGCAGTCTCATACTCATAAATGATATCTGATACCTGACATTTGATTCCGAGTTGTTTCACATCGCCCCACGTGCGAAACTCCTTTTGACATTTGTGTAGTTTTAATGATCCTATAAATATGCTTCCTTGGAATCAAAAACCTACGCGATTGTCTTTGTTATCTTATTTCATGTCATTTCTCGTTCTAGTCCGTCCAGTAGTCGTCATCTCGTCATTTTGAAAAAAATCATTTTTACATCCATGTAAAGTCTCAGATTGAGGCCAGGTGGTCAATACAAAAAACCTTGATGTCGAGCGAGACCAGAAGGTTCTGAAAAGACGTTCTATGGTTACACGGTCCTCCTGTTATTTCGGTTCGTGTTGTAGAGATTATAGAAAAGAGACCCACCAGATTTTTTGAAGATGGAGTTGAAGGGTCCAGCATATGAAGCCTCGGAACCAAGACCCTTTTTATTACTTTCATCTGCGTCTCATACTATAAAAGACAGATTGAAGGTCTTCTGAGTGTGGAGTCTGGAGTGCTTTTGCTGGAAGGAAGCTGCTGGACTGAACAATTGCATTTTGTGGCTGGAGGCAATCTTTCATTTGACCAAGGTGGAGGCTGAAGAGATACAAGACGACGGATGGAAGAGAGATTGAGAGCTTTTCGCTTGCTTTTCGACTCTGGGTTTAAAAAGACTCAAGTCTGTGTATACGAGATTCTTTATAGTTTACCTTTTTTGCTCCCAAGTAGTGCATAGAGTGCATTACGTATATGGAATACATGACGGAGACGGACTCTGGAAAGCAAAATTAAAGCCACAAGAAGTGAATGAGAGTAGGGAAAGCATAGTAAAATGCTCTTTTGAAATGCTATGATGATCTTTATTCCTCAAAAACTCCGCTCCCAACCAACATTGCACTTTTCCCTTCACGCTGAGCTGCTCTTGTTGTTCTGCCACTAATCATTTTGCAATTTGACATTATTTTTTTTTTGCATTGTTATGACTTTTTTGTTAATGTCTCTTCCCTCATTCCTCCAAATCAGTAAATGAGGAGGAATCATTAAATTGCAAATTGTGTACGTTGTACCATCGTTAAAAGTTATATGAGACGTGATTTGATCTCAACAGTTGAAGTTTTTCAGGGAATTGGAATTTTTAGTTTTTGGTCCGATTAGAAAATGTAGACACGAAAGAGTTTTAGATCAATCCAATTCAATTTACGTCAACAGAGATTTTAAGATTTCGGTTTTGTTACAGCTGAACTTTTGGGTAGACAATTTGACGAATAGTACGTCAGAACGGACACATGTTCAATCATGATGTGCCATTGACATTTTTAGTGACAAATCCAACTTGAGAGGACAAAGGATGTGGTTTTTGTTTGTATAGTTATCTTTCGAATGAGCAATCCAACTCAAATATGAATGAATGTATAAAATCACATTCGAAAAAACATCTCTAGTAATCTGATCGAAGGAAGACAGCACTCAACGGAAATATTGTCAATTTTATTCTTCTCATGAGTAAAGATGTGAAAATAACACGGGATAACGACAATTGTAAGAAACTTTTTGACCCTTGTTTGTGTCATGTTTACTTGTTTTAAATTGTAGATTTGAAATGAAAGTAGATTAGGAATTTTTTTTAGAATTCTGAACAACATGTTCACGATTGTACACGATTTGCTTATCCATTGTCATTTGTTTGTGTTCCAGGCTTCTTTGGGTTCAAATGAGAAAATGTAATCCAATCATCAAAAGGAAATGGATAAATAGAAATAAAAATGCGGATTAAACTTACACGAGTCAACTTGGTGACTTGATGCCGGTGATTGATGCCCATGTCAATTTGCAATTCTAATATGATGAATGATGAACCAAGGATAATTTTTCTCTGCTGAAACATTCATCCACTGCATATTTTAAAATAACATGTTCTTCTAATTTGAATTTTTGTCTTTGAGTTGCGATGATTTGAGTGAACCGAATTACGTGGTCAACTGTGTGTGGTGTGTCATCTTTGACTGTGGAGGTATAAATAAGCCTAGTGTCACCAATTGTGACCAGTGTGATTTCTTCTGTTGTCTGTTCACGACTCGGTGTCCTCAACTAAAATCATAGTCCAACATTTTTCCTGAGTCTACCCATCGTTATTACATTTATTACTCACTTCCTGTCAAGGAAAAAAAATCATCTCATCATTATCTCGAAAAGCTTTCTTCATGTGCCAACGTAGAAGAACAAAAGGTAAGCGAAAAGTATTAAATACAGTATAATAGTAAGAACACTATAATGTACGTCTTTTCTGTTCAGGTACAAGTATAGTTTGTAACTTCAAGCTTAATTTGCACTTTACCGTATCATGGTTTCATGTAAACCTCATTATTATTGCTCTCGTTTCAAAACGTAAAGATCAGATCAAACTCAGAAACCTTTCGCTCTAAATCAAAAGCATGTCGTACCCTTGTACATATTATTTGCCTCCATAAACTTAATTTTGATACAAAAGTCTAGTACAAACAAGCACAATCCCACGTAAACGTTTACCGAGAATTGCAATTGACATTCAACAGCACACAGAAGGGACATCTAATTAAATTGTGTTATTGCCCTCATCGTCTTTCGAAGGTTATGAAAGTAATTGCAAAAGCTGTTGGTTGCAAACACCTGCAGGATCATGATTTCACGGTATGATCATATTCTAGTCGACATTAAATCCTTATAGTGGACTTTTAGCGGAGTTGATGTCGCTTTCTTGATCAGTATTAGTCCTTCTCGTGGTTGTCGACTCAGGGCAGAAAATAACTAGTTCATGGAAATGTTGCCTGTTTGTCTCTTTTGTGACAGACCAGTGAAAACCATTCGAGAGGTCTTGGAGTTCGAATATAATTCATAGGAATCAGGAATCATAAGCAAAAATAAATTAAGAACAAATACACCCAAACGAAACAGTGAACAAAAGAAACTCGGTAGTTATTATTATTTCGATATCCTGCCTAGCTTATAATCATATAGCGCTAACAAAGTCTCTTTTTCACCATATTTGTTTCTATTAAATGGTGGTCTTTCACAAGATCAGCCTCGGGACGAGGGCAAGCTTTTGTTCAAGAATTGATTAAAAGAGCAACAATGGAACATTTATCGAACGCGAGATGATGAGATTACTACCATTATACGATACACTAATTAATTCAATAATATCGTATTACAATAACGTACAAGTAATTGAGCTTGTCATATAGTTGAAAAATGTTCCTTTCTTCGCCTTTTCTGTTTTTAATTCGAATGGTATGCATTTCCGAATTGTGGAAACGGTGGGTGTATAAAATGTTGTACACTAACTAAGAAAGTAGGAAAATGACAGAAATGGCAAACATAAGAGATGCGAATCTATGACGAAATTCTTGACAGAATCGTAGATTTAATTATCAGGATATGAATATATGTTTATGGTAGCATGAAATGTAGCGTTTGACAAGAATCTCGTGCGGTTTGAATGTACAAAGCATAATGCTTTTTTAACCTAAGATTGCGAATTATTTTAGGCACAGTTCATTATTCGTTGAAAGACGTAAAGGCAACTAAAGCAAGGCTATATATTACTATTTAATTTAACTGTCATAGAGTGACAGCTGAAATTTGAGATTGTGTTCGTG
Organism: Harlomillsia oculata; assembly: GCA_019776145.1. NCBI lineage: Eukaryota > Metazoa > Arthropoda > Collembola > Entomobryomorpha > Oncopoduridae > Harlomillsia > Harlomillsia oculata. The sequence goes on from JABASF010002577.1 coordinate 6,744, forward strand.
TTGGATTTATTAAGTGTAGAGAAGTGGATTTTTAAAAGCTAAAGACACAAGGAACTGGTGCAGGAAATTAAGGCAAATCATCTCCGCCTCCCTGAACACATTTGTGTTTAAAATGCATGCGACGATGATTTTGGTTTTGCTATATCTGCTTAAAAACGTTGAAAGTGTGTGTACATAATGTTTAAACTACAGTAACTAAATCTGATTTTAGTGTGAAAATGAAAAAAACTCTCTATTTTTGCGCATTCACGAACAAGGAGCGTGTATACCCAGTGTATACCTTCATTTCATCGAGTTGTGTGTTTGAGTGAAGGTTGTACGGTGTACGACTTTTGTTTTTGTCTTGATATAAAAAATAAAAGTGGTTTTTTGGGGTAATTTTTGTTGTGCAGATCTTCAAAAATATTGGATTCTACAATAGCATTGAAAAGTACAATTGATTATGGAATCACAACTGAGCATTTACAAGAATTTGTTTTTGATTCGAAGAAACAAAGGGATGTGTCGTCCTGAGATTTGCTATAGCCACAATTGAATCAATCACACAATCATTGATGGCCATGAATTCATCTGAGAATGTGGAGTGGGTTGGTTGGTGTGAAGAAACGGCGGTGTCCACAGCAAGTGAAGTTGCTTGTGCCATTCGGTCTCAATGTCCTTTAGTGCCAACTTCGACGACTTCCGTTGGCAATTCTTCCTCCAACAACGGTGGATTGACGGATTCACAAGTCAACGATCTCATTCAACGCTTTGTAGAAGTATTCGCGAGACAACTCGAATCGGAAATGATGCATGGTGGTTGCCCTCCTCAAGAATTGAACGGTCACAGTCAGCGAAATGGACATCATAGTGGAGAAAACAATGGGAATGGATCCACATCCAGTCATTACCATTACAGTAATCATAATAATCATCAGCATCAAAAATCACTGAGTAATAGTGATCGCTCGCAAAATCGTGACGCAGATGACAATGCGTCGGATGATCCACAAACGTCCTTGTCAAGTCAATCTGTTCCTGCACGTAAACCGTTTTATAGAAGGTGATTATAAATGTAGTTCATTCTGTATTCTATATTTTATTACCCGTCACAGTTCGTTTGGAAGGATCCTGGTGGTTTGACATGTATAGTTTTGATCTCATTGGTATATTTGGTATTTTACAGACTATCGTTTAAAGGTTTCAAGAAAGGCAGGTTTTTCCAAAAGGAACCCTCATCCAGTGAAGTTCGCGTCGGAAATGGAATTGAGGCCAAATCGAAAGAAAAACATAAGGGAAAAATTGCCAAGATCCTCGTCGAGTGCCAGAAGGAAGGTATTGTACATTACCTGAGTGGAGAAAACTTGGATGGAAACGGAAGTCAAAAATGGGAAAAGTGCCGTCTCGTTCTAGTGAAGACTGTGGGCGGTTACATGCTCGAATTCTACTCGCCTCCAAAAGTACGTTTATATAAAATCTTTTAAGGTAGTATTATAACTATTGAACTATCTATTATGGATAGATAGCTTTCTTCTTTCTTGAAGTTATACTAGTGTTCGGATTCAATTTTTCATCTTGTCCCTTCTAGTCCTTATGCTTGTGTTGGTACAAGAAAGAAATATCAAAGGTTCAAGCCGTAGTATTAATAATGTTTGATGTGGGATGTATTGTTTGTGAAACAGGCAGTGAAACCTAAGTCTGGAGTCTTCTGTTTCCTCATTACGGAAGCCAGGGAGACGACTGCGCTGGAGATGCCGGATCGTGAAAACACTTTTGTTCTTAAGGCGGAGAATAACATGGAATATGTCATTGAGGCTGCCGACAGCGAAGATGTCACATCTTGGCTGACCACGATTAGATATTCCATGAGAGCTGCTTCCGAAACTGTTGATCGTCCTATTATTCAAAGTCTTCCTCTTTCTGGATCTCAAGGGGAAAGTAATCTTACTTTAGAAGAAGCGCTATCTCCAGATATGTCGTCTCCAGCTTCTGGCGGTCAAGGCGGATCTCACCCGCCCCAATTACCTCCGCGACTAATCCAGTCAATGCGTGGAGGCACTGATTACTTGAACTCAGCTAGTACTAATAGTATACAAAACACTTTTTGTATTACTAAATAATATTTTAGCATAGTATAAGACCAGTTTTAAGAAGTTTCTATTGTTTTAGATTTGGAGGCAACGAGCGCAACTGATTTAAGGGCTAGCACAGCAAGTAATCATAGTGGATTGGCTAGTATTGTCAACCTGAGTCATGTTGACTCTGGTCCAGCGCAACGGGACATTTACTCTGTACTGCAAGAATATCCATGGTTCCATGGAACTCTCTCTCGGTCTGAAGCGGCCCGCTTGATTCTTCAAGAGGAAGCGGAAGGTCATGGAACGTTCCTTGTTCGCCAAAGTGAAACACGAATCGGTGAATTTGTACTAACTTTTAATTTCCAAGGGAAAGCTAAGGTAATGATTAATCACACCTATAGTGCCGTTTGTGTACAATTAAAGTATACATTCCAAAATGACTTTATTTGTCTCTCTTAATAGCATTTACGAATGACTCTCAGTCAAGAAGGGCAATGTCGAGTCCAACATCTATGGTTCCAATCAGTATTCGACATGCTTGAACATTTTCGCTTGCAACCCATTCCGCTCGAATCCGGAGGAACGTCGGATGTGACTTTGACGGAATTCGTTGTAGCGTACCCGTCGCTCCGAGGTTTTACTCCAATGCATTCGAACAATTTGGATCGAACCAGGGCACCTTTGTTACCTGAAATGCAAATGGTACGTTGAGTCTTTTTCTCAACCCGAATTGTATTCATTTTCATTCAGTAGTATAATTTAAGCTTCCTCTCCGTATTCTTCTAGTCTGCCCATTGCGTTCATTCGTCTGTGTTTCCTTCTTTCCAGGTGGTGACTAACAATGGCTCAGTGCGCACGAGAACAGAGTCTATGGAACGATTGCAACGAGAGCAGGCATCCAGTGGAATGAGCAGAGCCGTAGAAAATACGTATAGCTTCGTTTAGATTTTCTCGTACTATATGAATCTCATTATTGGTCAGTGTTGTCAATCAAGAGAGAAAAATGAGCTACTACTACTTATATACAATTATTGCGCTAAATGTAATTCAAATCTGTCTAGATATATGTTTCACAGATATATTATTACATTGTATTACTATGATATATAAACTCGACAATGTCGACTGTTACAATGAAACTATTGCAAGTGGTATATGTAATCTCTGATAGTAACTATACTATTTATATTCAAAGATTCTATTTAGAAAGGATATTATATGAACCGTAGAGCGGAATTTACAATTTAATTTATTTTCTATGCTACTGTTTAGATGAGATTCAGATTCACTATGAAATCAACAGTATATCGGCAACAGCCATTTCCTTGCTTCTATGTGTGAAACAAAACCGATACATGACTATTTAATACTATACATAAGTACTACTTGTGTTATTGACTGAAAAGGGAGCGAGCGCCGTACATACGTATCACGCTTTGAAGAAGAAATGGATATTATATTATGGAAATGATCTTCCGTTGCATTTCTAATTTATCTCTTCAATTAAAGTTCAATTTTCGAGTCGCAATGCGTTAATTGTAAAAAGTAAAGAGCAACAATAAAAACTCATGTATACGTAATATAAAAAACAGTACAAAAACGATTTTTAATTTAAGGCACAACAAGTTTATTCATGACAGCATAGAATCAATTCATTAATTAATTAAATCCATAAATTCACCAAGTACAATAACAATAATATAATTGACAATAACAGAGTGACCAAAAGTTATTGACAGAATAATAATATATTAGCATTAATATATTATACTGGTAGAATATTAGAATAACAGAGAGTGGGTCAACAGTATAAGAATGACTTGGTTCAATTACAATGTGATGTGCGGATAGCAATCGTTTATGAGACCAAAGAAGGAAATTCATGTTATTACGTATAGTACACGTTATAGAATGCTTGGAAGTTATAGTAGGAAGGAAGTATAGAAGCACAAAAATGTAGAAATCAATGTATACATTCGTCGAAGGTGGTAAAACAAAACGTAACAAAAAGAAACAAAAATACATACCTAATAATAATAGTCGACTTGGATTTATAAATAATTAAGCATTTTCAGTTTCACTCAGACATGTTTAGTCGTTTCTTAGCCTTCAACGGAACGCCTGAGCGCTTCTGTTTCGGCGGTAGGTCTTTGTGAGCTGGACATATCCATTCTCCTTTCGGAGCAGCTTTCAAGTTCACACATTTGAGATGGTACACTTTCTTGCAGTCAAAGTAGTCACACAAAATAACGTGACCACCATACGAACAGAGCTCGCAGTTGTTGTCCGTATCATCGTTTTCCCCCGTCAGATAGACGTTACTTCCTACCCGCTGCAATATATCAAACAAATAAATAAGATTTAATTCTATTTTATTCAGGATAATTTTCCAGTTTAGGTTTGTGGTAACCTTACTCTGGGAGAATTTTCTGTCTTTCCCATGTACCCTTTACAACTTTCAGCTCCACAAGCACATTTAAACGGAGCTGAGCTGTCACCATTGACCGAATAATGGAAAGTTAACTCTTCCCCTGGCTGAATATCCCTGGAAGCAAACACTCCAACAACTATCTGACCTTTGTACATATACTTCTCTGTCTGACAATTTGGCGCACAAGAATGGTTAATGAGCCGAGCAACATTTCCGTAGTATTCTGCATCTATGAAATTGTTCGCATCCATCTCCAAAATATACATGGGATCCTCGTGCTGTTTCCTACACATACGGTAGAGTTTCTCGCTTTTCCCAATTACTTCTCCTACATACTCAGTCACAAAATCTCCGGCTTTAATCAGTTTGGGAGTCAAGAGACCCCAACCCTTATTTTTAATATATTTGGGAATTAGATGCTCCTCATGTTCACCTTTTGTAGCAAAATTTCGATTGCAACATCTCTCTTTCCCTGAACAAATTGAGTCATCACATTCCACCGCGATGTCTCTGTGAAAGACAATGAGACCACCCGTTACTCCATTAGAATTACATCAGTTAATTACATTACTGTTTTACCTATTATGACATCCAGATCCTACGTCACAAACTTTTGCATCCTTACTTTCTCCACAGGGACACGGTTCAGTACTAGACGTATTATTTTTTGTAACTTTAGTTCTATAAAGATTTCTCTGGATTTTCCGATATGATGGTTCAGCCTGTTATTAAAAATATCGAAGCAATAAGCAATGCGATCAAAATTAATAGAATAATATAATAGAAAATATACTGGAAAATAATAGGCAAAGAAATCAGACTTTTATAATATTCCTTTGATTGCTTATAGTTAGTTTAGTTATAGTTTATTTTATTTCCTGTCGAAAGGCCAGGGACCTCTCCGGATTACGATTGGTTATGCATTACAGATTGATTGCTTATACAAACCTTAATAACTCCTAAAAGCTTGTCTCGTTCTTCCTGAAAGATGTTAAACATGTATGAAGCTTCTTCATACGCAGAAAGTCGCGTTGCTGAATCGTCACTGAACTTCAGTTTCTGAAAATAAAGAGAAAATAAACAAAAAAAATGAGTGAACGTGTGATGTGTGACCGTGATCACAATTCAAGATTTTCTCAACTGTGTACTATTTCTTATTAACTTACCTTGAAGAATTCTAAAGATGTCAAATGAAGTGGTATAGACATCGAAGCATGGTTGTAAAAGCTGTGCATATAACCAAAATAGCGGACCGCATACGTTCCAGGTTTCTCCCAATTACTTTCTGCCATTTCACTAGGATACAAAATCCTAGAAGACCATGGGCTGAAATTGAATATCAGTGAGATTAGTACGATTAATTATTTATCCATTATTTTTATCCATTAGTCCATATATAATCGTTATCATGTGATGAACGCTGAAACTTACGAAGAACCTGCTTGTTGGTACCATACAACTTGACCGTATAGTGGATATAAGCCCCACATGCAGTGGAAGCATTGGAAATCCGCTGCAAAGTGTTCCAGAGAACCCAATTCTTCTTCAAAACCCACACATTTGGGGTGAAACACAGTGAAACAGTTGTTACATTCAACTTTGGCTTCCTTAGGTTTCATTACTGGCAAAAGCATATTAAAACGTTTTACGGACTATGCAGACAATGTCCAGATTTCATCTCCATATTTATCGTGACACTTACCCTTTTCACAGGAAATACATCCTACAAATCGTACTTTTTTAGTGTATGCTTCCTTGTGATGTTTTGGGCAAGTAATAAAAGAATGAGCGGATAATGTTTTCCCACAACCTGCTGGAAGGCATGCTGAAATCATAAGAAGCAAAACAAAATCTAGCAATGATTCAATGCTACAACGTTGAAAATATTTTGAAAGCACTAAATAATGAAGAACAAAATAAACATACTTTTGTGATAAGCGGACAAACAATTCCGACAACGAAAGAAATTTTGTGCTTTTAGTTTACAGTTTCTCACTTTTTTGTAAACCATTTCTTCTCCTTTACACGTGTGACAAAAGTGCAAAGGGCACGTTACCGGTCCCATCGACCCACAAACTTCCGCTTGTGGCCAACTCCCGAGGCATTCGCGGTGAAAATATAATGGGCACTTTGAACACTTAGCCACGCTCTCAGTGATATTCGCTTTTTTGTTCTGGCACACCCAGCACAATTTCTGTAAGCAGAAATTGCATTTGTACTTTTCGATGTCTGGAGCATCTTCGTTCTCACCACCTAGTAAATTACAATGTACTACAATGTTTATTTAGATACTAATATTGATGATGATAATAAATAAATGAACATATATTGGTGAGAATTGATTGGATTCAATTCGCATTTAATGAATGAATGAATTTTTAAAACCTCTTACATGTATCAAGAGTTAGACACGTCTTGTGAAATGGGAAGTCATGACAAAGAGCCAAATCATCGACGTTTTCAATGTTGATCTTACAGGTGTAACAATTTAATGGAATTTTTTCATCAACAGTGAATTTAAGTGTTTTGTATACACTTATTTCTTGATTATAGTCTTCGACCCATTGTTTTAATGGTTGTCCTCCTTTTTTAGGCCGACCGTATTTATTGGAATATGTAGAAGTAGCCGTGGACGATGGAGTTGTAGATTTGTCCTCGTCACTGTCCTCATTGTGTTCGTCGACTACCAAAGAAGTGGTCGCCGTTGAGTTCGCTGAAGTAACGGCATTGGTCGATAGTCTGCTTCGCCTCCGTTTCAGTTTTGGTCCGGGTACTTCAATGCCTTCTTCTAATTCAGATGCTGTACTCGTACCATCATGTACATCGTGCATT
>JABASF010002578.1:0-14054 GCA_019776145.1 Harlomillsia oculata
TCTCCTGCTGTTACACCTGCAGAAGTTCAGAAATTTTTTAGTTCAGGTAAACCTGAATTTGAAGGACTCATGTCGCTTAGTCCAACAGGAATTGCTAAGCCAAGCGTTGAACCTAAGGAAGACATTCCCAAGATGAGTGTGAAAGTTGAAGGATTGCAAGAAGCGTTAGAAGATGTGGTTCAAAAGGAAGAGAAAATTTTCCAAATAATGCAAAAACCATTGCAAAGGAAAACGTCTGAGGACAAAAAAGTGGAGGAACAAGAAGTGACAGTATCCAAAACAATTTCTGGACAAATAGAAGCTACTCCTACGGGGCTAATTGCGACAACTATAGTGGAAACGATGATTTCACCATCAACAACGACAACCGTATCGAAAACAGAAACTAAAGCTGTGACACTTGTGACAGCTACGACGTCTACTGAAAAAGCCAGTTTCATGGACGCTGAGTCAAAAACTGATAAGAAAGATGAATCGTCGTCTATGTCGTTTCTGGAGTCATTGGCTCATGAAGAAGCAGTACGTCAAAGGAAAACGGCTAAATCAAGTGAAATTAAGATTGAGCAAGAAAAGAAGGGGAAACCTAAAGAGAAACCTCAACTTGAACAATTGCAAAAATTTAGTGAGAGTGATGGCAAGGAAAACAAGGAGCCACGAGAAAAGTCTCCTGACAAGAGTGAAGCTAAAAAGAAAAAAATGATTTCACCGGACAAATCTAAAGTGACCTCTGAGAAAAAGGAAAAGGTCAAATCTCCTGACAAGCCTAAACCTGATGTTAAAACGAAACGAAAATCACCTGACAAACAAGTTAAATCTCCAGAAGGAGAAATAAAAAAGCCACTTTCACCTGAGAAACCTATTGCAATTGAGAAGAAAGCTAAGGCTGCTGAGAAGAAAGCAAAGTCCCCTGATAAAGACGTGAAATATGTTGAAAAGAGAATTTCTCCTGAGAAAACGCAAATCCCTAAAGCTACGGGCAGTAAGACAATTGCTACCAAAACTGTTGCAAAAGAACCAGAAAAAAAACCAGTTGCACCAATACAACTTGCTGACGAAAAAGTCAAAATGGTGAGCACTACTGAGAAAAGTAAGTCAATGGATGTTGCTGATGTGCGTCCAAAGGAAGAAAAGGAAGTAATACCGAAAACAAGTTTCTCCCAAACGGAATCACCAGTGAAGAAAGCCATGGCAGTCAAACAATTAGAGTTGACGTCTCTGGAGCAATATTCTACTTTTTCTTCTGGATTGGAAAAAGCGGGAGTTACACCTACAGAACAAAGTGATGAAATTGCTTTAACCTCTGAAAAGGTCGATGAGAAAATTAAAGAGACAGACTCTCAATTAGACGTTCCTGAAAAGTCCCCAATTTCCAAAACCCCTGTAAGTCCTCAGGGAAGTCCATCAAAAACCACACCATTGCAAGCAGTAATGAAAGAAACTGAAATCAAACCTGTTACTCAGGACGTTTCTCCAATGGAAACTATTCAGGAAAAACCTGATATTTCATTATTTCAAGAGCAATTTCAAGAAAAAGTAATCATGTCAACAAAAGCTGAAGAAAAAGCAAAGATTGAGGAAAAAACGGTCATTTTGGATACAAAGAAGCAATCTGTCCAAAAAACTACAATTGTCAAACAGCAAGATGAACAAAAGGAAAAATCTTCGAGTGCTTCACCTGGGAAAAGTGATGAGAAGCGAAAGAAGCCTGAAAAACTGTTAAGTGACGTAGAAAAATTGGTTGACGAAGCTCGGGAAGCAGCTTCAAAAATTAAACAAGAGGTTAAAATCCTCCGACCTGATTTAACACCTACGCCGACTGATCAAGCTATGACTCCCATTTTAAAAGCAATGTTAGGGCTTGGGGAAGGTTTTGATGATGAGAAACTGGAAACTGTTGAAGAAGTCGTGGAAGAAAAACCAGTAACGACAGCAGTCAGTCCGGAGAAAGTAGTAGACACGTCAGCCTCAGATGGAAGCAGTGGCTCTTCGGATTTAATGAAAGTTGAGCATCAGCTGAAATCCAGCTCTGTGGAATCCACCACTGAACTGGAACTCAAGGCTGTGACTAAGCCGCAGTCAGGGACAGAGCCTGAATCTTCTACAACGGATTTGCAAAGTCCGCCAAGTCCACCACCTTCAGCCACAACAATTAAGCCACGGTCCCCAGTTACAGAACATAAAGTTGTGTCCCAAGAAGCACTAATGAGAGAAATTAAGGTTTCTTTTGTCCAAGGAGAATCCAAAGCAAAACAACGTGTTTCTCCAACGAAGGAAAAAGCTTTCATTCTAGAGAAAGAAGTGAAAGACGTCGAATCCAAAGAAATTGACACTAAAGAAGAAGAGACGGAGCAATTAGCCGATGTGGAGCAGTGTGCTAGCGTAGTTGTTACTGGAAAATCCATAGAACAGGATAAACGAATCACATCTAGCAAATCCCCTCAGATGACATTTGTCGCAGAAGTAGTTCAAGCTCCTCAACACATTCAAGCCGATGTGTTTGACAGGAGTGGAATTGAACCTCAATTAGTCGCAGTTAAAACCGCTGACGAATCTCAAACAGTTTTTCGACGAGCATCACAATCCGAATCTGTTGTTACGACTCATGCTCAAAAGGAGGAGTGTCCTCCAGAAATTCGATCCACAAGTCTCGAAGGTACTCCTGAAAAGAAAACTAAAAAACAACTGTTTGGACCTACAAAACTTATAGGCAAACGTCATCGCTCTGCATATTCTATGCCAGACTTAGAGTATCAGATACAATTTCCTGAAATCACCAGACCCAAATCCGCACCTGCTATTATCACTTCGGAAGTATTCGTCAAAACCCTTGATATTGTATACTCTCAAGAAGGACAAATCCAAGAAACACCTGCACCTTTCTCCGACGGTACACATACTTTCACCGGCTCTTCTTCAGAATCTTCGCATATTCCCACGGGAGAAGGAAGTCGATCTTCCTATTGCCCTACTATGTCACCTCTAAGTGGACAGTCATCAGTTGTGGGCTCAAAACCCGAATCGGTTATTTCCATGCATGACCAGGGAGAAGTTCACTCGGTCGGCTCCACATCTCCTGTTCATGATTTGTCAGCTCAGGGACCGGATGTACACAGTCAACCGGAATCATATGCATCTTCAGTGACGTCGGAACCTGGTTCAAAACTAGCTTCAATTTCTCCAGTCTCCATTTCACCAAAGGGAAAAGCAAGTTCTGAGGAAAGAAGTGAAGCATCTTCAGCTCCAAGGAGCGGGTCAGAGTCACCTCAATTGAGTTCGAAAGTCTCATCAAGTGCGAGTGCAGAAGTGGGATCTGCCGTGGGCTCAATTACTAGCACGGAATCACCTTCCTCTTCAAGAGAAGCCAGCAAAAGATCATCTCGATCCGGATCTGAGGCTTCTTCCAAATCATCATCTTCTAAAAGTTCCATTGCTTCATCTTCCAGTAAACGATCTTCAGCTAGCTCTTCGATTTCTGTTCCCGTTTCCCATTCCCCTGGTAAGGGCTCTTCGAATGTCACATCTGAAGAAGGGGGGTTAGTAGGGACTTCGGGGTCAGGTAGCCAATCGAGATCTTCCCTTGCATCTTCACCCATTTCTATTTCCGGCTCAGACTCTAGAACTTCTGAATCCACTGAGTTACAAATCACACGATTATCTCCTCCTCGCGTAGATTCAAGTGGGCAGTACCCCACGGTTGTTGAGTCGCTTTCACCTTTCATCCAATTCAGTTACTCCGTTAAAGGTAAAAGATGCTCATTCATAAATCATGTCAAATTTTTATTCATTCATTCATTATATTGTCACTAAATTATATATTCCGTAGTTGAATCATATATAATACTATTTAATTCATTTAAATTATTCTCAAATGTACATAAATACATACAAAATTCGTATACATTCGTAGTCTTTAGTTTACATGTGCACATTCGTTTACTAGTTTTCTTTTTCAAAAAAAATCTTTAGTTTTTTATTCTGAAGCCTCACAATTTGCACTTTATTGAGCAGGGTATGGCAGCGTAGTAGCGGGCAATGTTGCTGGCTTATCTCTTTCAGTTTTTAATTTACTATTACACAGGCAAAGAATTGCAAACTCCGTTTCCGTCATGATTTCGGTTTTTACTGCTCCTGCTCTTCGACTTCGTGCGAGCTAAGTGAGAACGAGGAAGACGTCTAAACCTGATTCTATAAAATCTCACTACATCTAATTACTACTAATGACCACTAATTACTTTAGGTGTAATGATTCCTCAGTATGCGTTTCAATGAACACATGACTGGAGAAGCGATGGAAAAGCAAAAGCGTCGTGAATTTGTTGATAGTCTTTTAAGTCCACAGTCTCCGGATGAGGAAGACGCAATTACGGATGTTGAAGATTTGGATTTCGCGTCTGCTGTGATTGGTTCAAATGATACTGTCGCAATGAAACAATTAAAGCCCTCTGATGATAAAAGTGTGAGCAATTGTCTCACGGATACAGAATGTATGTCTGATGATGAAGATGGGAGAGTTGTGACTTCAGTTCCGCCGCAAGTGGACATTAATCCTGATTGCTTGCAATGTTATCAAAGTGGAGAGAATCTTGTAATTTCTGATCATTCTGGGGATGTCGCTACGATTTCAACTCGGTTTGGGAACGAGACCAAACAGAAGTCTACATTGAAAGTTACAGACGACGTGGAATGTAAAACTGACACTGAAGATTTGGATGTTGACATGATAGACATGGATGTTGTGGGTACAGATCAAACTTATGATTTCGTCCTCACGGATGCAGCTGGAGGAAATGTTATAATCACCGTTTTTGATGCTGAGAAATCAAAACTATCACCGAGTTTGAGGGTTGAAGACGTGTTGACAGATGTGGAAGATGTGGAAGAAGAAGGACTAACGAAGACAGGGTCAAATGCGAAATCCTCAATATTGGCTCCTTTGGACTGCGGTGATGTTCCATTGTACGACGATATTACTGATGAAGAGGAACTGGACAAAGAAGCTAATAAAGCGTCGCTAAGCCTTCCTAAATCTATTGAACAGGTCCTCACAGATTGTGAAGACTTGCAAGATTCTGGTGAAGAGGGATCCCATGATGATATTTGGAAACCAACACCTTCTGCTTTGGATGAAAAGAACGTTTTGGCTCTGATGAACATGAATGCATCGTCTGCACGAACGGTTATATCATCCCATGGACAAAGTGGGAAAGGGAGCATTATTGATAATTCCGGAGACCATGCTTCGAAACAAGATGACACTGGAATGAATGATCCGAATGACGTCATTGGAGCTGCTGCTGCTGGTTGTTCATCTGGGCCTGCTGTAACTTGGGAAGAATCGGATCAAAAAGTTTTTAATGACATGATGTCGGGAAACACCAAAATTGGGAACAAAGGACATTTGCAGCTCCCAGTTAACGAACAAGATCCGGAAACTGACACTGAAGATATGCACGATCCAGATTGTCCTCAAATCAAAATTCAGCTTTCATCCGACGAACAGACAAGCATGTCAAAGAAAAAGTTTCGAAAAAAGCGTTCGCCATGAGGTTCAAAAATTCAAAAAAAGCAAAATTATGTACTTTTGAAGCTTAAAAAAATCTTACGAACATTTTGAGTTTGGTTTTGTGTTTACCATTTTTGGTTTGTATTTTTTCCCAACATTGCATCTTGTTTGTAAAGCCTGAGCTTCGTAGACATGCTATACACATTTTATAGTTTATTTAGTCAATATGATCTTGATTCTTGATATCTTTGATATCAATATGACATTTTCGTGGTAATTGTACTTTCTATAACTGTACTGTGCTTGTTTTATTTATAGAACGTGAGACAGGTCCGTCTCAATTGGCTCCGGAGAAAACTGAACGACAATCTGGTAAGATTCCTCGCTAACAACATCGTGTGATTCAGTGTGGTTTTTACTGTTACATACAAACTTAGCTGAATTTCTCTTACATTTGTAGGCAGACTATTAAACTAGTGCAATTTACAAAACGTATTATATTGCTTGTGTACTCATTACGAAGTACAGTATTTTACTATATAGCATTCATTAATGTATAGATTTTGCTAATTAAAGTAGTGTGTAGTGAGTAGTTAGTTTTTTTGCCATGATGCGATCGTACCCAACTTTTTATACATTAGAAATTGTGACGTCATTACATTTATACATTCACTTTATTAGAAAAAAAAATAATTTATTCTTCGCACTGATTTTTAGTATCTTTTTTTACTTTCACTCTGCTTTTTGTGCTAATGGCTTTCAATGTTACACGTCGCATTATAAATTATCAACATTTTACATTATTTGTCGTTGTTTTTTCAAAATTTTAATTTTTAAACATCGTAATTTTTATTCTTTGTTTATGTTTCTTTGTTCTTTCTTTTGTCGTCAACTTTTCTTATAAAACATTTCGTTTCAAATTATGCCTTGATTGAAGCAGGGCATCGTAAAAGCCCCATCGTCCTTTATAATAATGACGGGAGTGGAAAGGCAAGTCCCATTCATGCAGAAGTGAAATTACTCGTTCGAACATCTGACAATGGACGTGAAAGTGTAGAAATTAGAAGCTTGAGGGAAGTTCTCGTTCCGGTTTCTCCCGACTCCACTACGAGTGATGAAGGAGAAAGAATCGAGTCACCAATTCTCACTCAAAAGCTGGTGGTCCGTTTTCATGAAGGTTGGGTCCGCTTGCATGCGAATGCGATCTTTCCGTGGGTTTTTTTTCTAAAAAAAATCTAACGTGTCATCGTGTCCCTTGTCTGCTGTTATTAACTAAGACTCATCCTTTCTATGATCTTGAAACTACAAAATGACTAACAAACTATAGTTTTCAAAAACTGGCATAATACTGTAATTCTTTAGATACGAGGCTACTTCCTAATCAACTTTGAGCTGAGGTGTCAACTTTTTGCTAACACGTTTGATAAAAAGGCATTCGAGCATGAATTCAATGTTCCATTCCAAAACATGTTTTGAGTACGAATGAAATTCCAAAATCCTGGGTTTATACGTTTAGATCCCAATCGGGTGCAAGAGATTGAAGTTGGTGAGCCGGAAGAAGGACAGGGAAATTCATATCATGTGGATGACTCTCGAACAAATCGATTTTCATTTGAAGAGAGTGTGAGGAACAGCAGTTTAGGTCCTGACGCACAGTACCAACAAGTTGCGAGTAGTTCTGGAGTGGACATAGTTGAAATTGTATCTGACGAAGAGAATGACCGAGGTGATGATGAATTCACACAAGTTCCGGCTGCTGCCTCCATGTTCAAAACGAATGTTCAGAGTCCCGTTGATCTTCTGGAAGAAGATCAGTCGGACAGACTCGTAATGACTGCCGAAATGACACAACAGTCTCATAGTACAAGAGACGTTGGCAAAGATGACGAAGTTCCTGTTTCTCTCAATTTCCCCCCTTCTGATGAGTACGGAGGAGATATTGATGAGATCATTGCTGAGGCTTTGTTGAACACTCGCAAAAGTATTCCATCCGAACAAGAGTCAGAGTCCCCTGAAACTTCAAGTGCTGTGGAAGTCAGTTCACCAACTACTACTCAAATTGTGGTTCATCCACAGCAAAGTACAGAAGATATAGACTTAAGTGCCTCTGCAGTTCCTACCACAACTTCTAGTTCTAAGAAAACCAAGAAAAAACGAAAAAATAAGAAAGGCTCAGCTCCACAACCTCCAGTTTCAAAAGGTTCCGGATCCGATTCTGATGGGCGGGAATAAACAATACCCGCCAGCCATTATCTTTATGTTATACACATTTTCGTAAGATTTATTTTTTAAGAATTTTTGTTTCATTTTTTTAAAGAATATTTTTTGTGATGGATTTTTGCTCTATGATTTCAAGCTTCAAAGCATGCAGTTTTCAATTAACACTCAAAATTTGATGTGCTTCATGGCTGTAAAAAAACCACAATTCGCGCAACAATATTGGCTTTTGAAATGCAACGTTTTCAAAAAATGGCTTTGTTATTACACGTTTTTTTCGACCGAAAATCGAAAAATTGTTAGGTGTCCCTCAAAAATATCCTGGCTAAAGTAAAACCCTGCGCCTGAGAGTCAGAACATTTATGAGCTGTTGTATGCTGCTGTTGTGTGTGAAAAGGAGGGTGTAAAATAAGTAAAGTAACGTAAAATTATGGATTGAGGAGCGTTTTATAGGACTTTTTAATGGAATAATGAAATTCAAATGAAATCAAAAAATGGAGTTTTTTGTTGATATTGTAAACAAATTGACTTTGGGATTGGTAGCTGCCAAAGGTTCTGTGAAGAGTCCTGAGGAAGACGTATCGGCCTCCCCTTCCCGTGTGGTGGAGAGTGTAGGTTCATTCACTGAAAGGAAACAATTTTGGCAGGAGAAAGATGAAGAAGAGAGAAAGAAGCGCGAATCCGTTTCATCAGTAGAGGAATATGCATTAGGAGTTGAGAACACAGCTTTCATGGGGGCAGAGAAGATTGACGTCCCGTCACCGAGACAAGTTCCCAAGCAGCAGCAACAACAACAAAGGACACCAAGTCCTTATGAAATAGAACGTAGTCGTGAAGCAATTTTCTTAGACACGGATGATCCTAACGTTGAGCAAGAAATTCAATTGGATGACTTAGTGCAATACCAGTTCAAACAGCAAATACTCGAGCAGCACTTGGCAGAAACGACGGAAGAACCATCGCCAGAGCGGAAAGTAATATTCAGCGAACCTCAAATGGTCTCTGGAGAAAGATTATCCACAGGCTCAACTAGTCAAATGGAACAGGAAGTGGGTCGTGAGATTTTACAGGTTGAGCTTAGTACACAGAAAATTGAGACTTTGGCAGAAAAGAAAAACTTACCTGAACCACTGGGAGGATTTACTGCGTCCACGTCCACGTCAACCCATGAGAAAAGTGAAACGGAACGGAGTGAAAAGGGGCGAATGGTCCGAAGTGCTGAAAGCGTAGAGGAAGCAAGAAAAGCTGCTTCATCCCTCGTACATGAAATTGAATCTAAACTAGAGAAAAATTTGGGCATCGAACCTAAAGCTTCAGAACCATCATCCGTTGACATCACCGATGAAGAATTACTTTCCACTGGTGATATTTCGTCTCCTGAACCCGCTAGGTCATCAAAGGTACAAATTCAAAATCATAAACTACTTATTACACTATGCAATTTTTGACACAAATACTTCTTTTCTCCTATCTTTGCTAACTTTCCCTCTCCAATATTGTACTATATCTACTCTACAATTGATACCAACATTCTATAATTTATGAGATTTATAATTGTACCTTTTCAATTCTAATTCTTTCTTTTAAATTTCTAACATTGTAAAAAATTTATTTGACTTTTTCTTGATTTTTAATTTTCGATTTTATAGTATAATTTTCTGATGAAAACTATTTTACATTATTTCGTACTTTAGCATCGACAACATGGAGAGAAGATAGTAGTTGAAGGAAGGATAGCTACTCCTGAAGGTCATGTTCGCTCGTCGTCATCTGGAGAATTTTTTACTGCATCGGATGACCCATCCCGCCCGAAATCTTGGGATTCGTCTTTGCTAGGACAAGTGTCGAATAATTTTCCATCCTCTGGAGCCTCGGAGTATCAAACTGCACAAAGCGCCGTTTCAGCAGCTTCATCAACTGAAAGTTATCTTGGTAGTCTATCCAGCGACCCATCAGCTTCAGAAACTTTAGTTGCATCTCAAATTGATTTGGGGAAGGAATTGCAAGAGGATTTAGAAGAAGACTCAAGTTCTCAACAATTTGCTCCTTCTGGAAGTCAAGGGGCTGCTGCAACTTCAAGATCTGTTCATTGCGAAGCACGTCAGGAAAGTGAGAACATGTCAGCTTCTGGGTTTTCTGGGTTGCCGGTGACGTTGACGTCTTCCACTTCGGGGACTACTGTTTGTACACAAGTTGAGACAACATATGAAGCTCGAGTGAGAGGAGATCCAGAATTGGCGGACGATCAAGAAGGGAACATTATGATTTTGGAGTTTGCATCCATGCAAGAGCAGTTCAACCAACCTCGAACCATTAAAACGCATCGGCGAGCAGAAAGTCAATCTTGGGGTGATTCGCTCTTGTATGGGATAGAGGAGCGAATAGAGGAAGAGCATCTGAGGGACATGGTTTTTCCTGAGGAAGAAGAGATTTCGGATTTATTTTTAAAGGATCAATCCGAAGTTGTGGATGATCCGATTGAAAGACCGATTACTCCAGAGCCTGACTTTTCACCAGATGCAAGAAAACGTATTTACTACACTGGTTGTTCCTTTGAGCAAGTGAAAGAAGCAGAGGATTTGGTAGAAGAATTTTGCAGTATGGGTCACGGGGTTGCCGACTATGCTTTGGAACCGGATTCTTTTGACCGAGTCACTGCTCCTCAAAGACTGGAAGATATTGAAGAAGAAGGTTCCCTCAAAAATTTGTCTCCAAAATCATGTCAGAGCATGGAAATGAGCTCGTCACTTCCAGACTTGGATGAAAGGAGGGAAAATGGGGTTGCTGCTGGACGACCTGGTTCACGAGAATCGTCTTCTTCGTTGAAGGAATTTGAACGCTTGGAGTGCGATATGTTGTTGGAAGACGGTGAAAAGAAAGACGAACCAGTGCTTTCTGAAATTGAAGAAGGTCATGAATCACAAGTCTCAGAGGAATCAGATGAAACTGAAATGTGTGGAGAACCCGATCCCTACGATGTTGATTTAGATAATGATGACAAGGTAATGAAAATGTTCTCTGAAAAATTTGAGATGGTTGAGGACATCTCGGAAATGACAACAGCAGGCGATTATGCATCCGAAATGGGCGACCCAATGGCATTTTTCTCTACGACATTAGAACCAAGATCTCCCGAGACAACTGACACGAGCCAAAGTCAATTTGACGAATACCAACCACGAAGTGAGCAAGTTACTACAACAGATGCTGATTCCAGCTTGGAATTTAAAGCTCCTCCAATCCCACCTCGTCGTACAGTTGTATCCACTAAAGATGGCAAAATGACTTCCAGTGGGGATTCTTTGGAAGACTACAATGGCCAGAATCTAATGGAAGTCTCCAGAGATTCACTGGAACTTGAGAATGAAACTGGAGCTGAAAGTCGAGGATTAAGCGTAATGAATGTCTCCGCGGATTCGCTTGTAGGTTGTTCTTCAAATGTCGCAAAAAATGAAATGATGGATTCAATCACATTTGGAACGGGAAAAGGGAGTCCGATGACAGACTCTTTGGAGTTACCAAGTGGCCAGGAACTTCCTCATGTTATGACTCAGTCTTCTGACTCTTTAAATGGAAAGTCGGGTGGTGGTGGTCCAATGCTCACTTCCACGGATTCCTTGGAAGGAGCCATGGGTGTGGACGCTACTCCGACAACATCTTCCACGACGAGTACAACAGCTGATGCTGCCATTTGCTCCAGTGGAGCAGGTTCAGCTTCCACCCTTGTTTCAAGCCAGGAGGATCTCACTCTAGAAAGTCCCATGTTCCCTTAAAAAACGAACCTGAAACTGGTTTATTCTACTTCACACGTGAAAGGTCATACTTTCTCCGCTTTTTCATTTCAGTGTTCCTCAATGTTATTTTTTTCTATGCTCATCTTACGTTTTGATATAGCATTTTCAAGATATTCAAACTCTTAATATTAATTGGCACTTTTATTGAAGATAGTCACGTCATGTCAGAAATTGCATGAAAAACCGTCACGTTTTCCACTTGACAGAATTTTTCATCTAAGCAATTTCAAATTTTTTTTTACATCATATGCACCAACAAATTTCAAGCTTGCTTTCTGTAGTCTAATTTTTTTGGTTTTGGGGGTATGTGGTTATGCAAGGTGGTTTTTGGTTTGACCGGGTGTGTGTTTGTGAGTGTGAATGCAAAGTCCGGGTTGGATTTATGTATTAATTTCCGGACTCATGATAAATCCATGTGGTTGGTTGTGTTTCACAGAGCCAAGCACTAGTGTCACTGAGACGGCAACTAAGCAAGAGCAACGAGAATCTACTCCTCCTTCAGTTTCACCGGATGTGTCTACCAGTCACTAAGTCTCCTTAGTTTTATCCACAATGACAGGATGTGTGTATTTTACTCTTTGAGAGAACAACGAAAGGAGCGAAATTGTAATGCTACTATAGAATTTTTGGATCCTAAACCTGCAAACTCAGATTCTGACTATGTATAGGAATTTCGAAAAATGTATAACGTTACATGACACACCAAAATAATCCCTACCTCATATACTGTTCCGATTTCACTTCCGGTCCTGACGCTTTCTGTCAGTATTTAGAATTTACAATTGCTACGAGCTAAATATTAGTATCCTATGTCCTAGTGAATTGCGCAGCTTAAAAAAGTGTAAAAGGTCAAATGTTGCACTTTTGATCGTCTCCTGCCACATTGTAATCTATATACGTAAAGCTCTTCTGTAGGGAGTTTCAATGCTCTTGTTGTTCCACAATAATTCATCACATCACTCGTTTGTAAAATCAGACTGTTCCGAAAATACCCGTGTTCCCATTTCATCAGGCAGCTTTAATGGAGAAACACTGAGAATAGTAATAAAAATACGGTGGATCTCAACATTTCCGCGTATTCGCTTCTGTAATTTCATTGTGCTTTGTTACCTCTCTCGTAAATTACAAGATTACAATAATTTCACCAGTAATTTGGTGATGAAAAATACCTTACAGAAAAGAGAGCAACGATCACTCTTGTTGAAGAAAAATCCAGTCATTTAAATAGCTTTGACCAGAAACGATTTGCCTTTAGGCTTAAACTAATTATCAAAATCATTACAATTAAAAAGGGAAATGTAAAAAATTGCCTTTCAAAAAAAATCCTGCTGACTGCTATACTTTAAGACAATTTATACTAGTGATAAAAAGAAATCATGACTGTTAAAATTAATTATCATAATTAATTCATATAATCTTGTAATAATTTCATGCAGTCCATTTTAGCTTATAGTCAAGTCCTCTCTTTGCCTTGCATCACTTGAATGTTTCCAAAAAATAGTAGTAAAAATTTAGAGTTCACATTTCAAAGTGTTTAAATTTGTACTCAAAAAACGATTCCTTAATAGGATTTTTAATCTATTTGCACAATCTATGTATAGATGACATTTCTAAAACGATTGATTAGAGCTAACGATCTTGTTAATTTTTTGATTTTAGTTTGGGATTAAGTACCAGATTTTAGTCTTTTAGTCTATCGTTTTTAGTTTTCCAATTTACCAATGTAATTAATTTACCAAAGCCTTTTTTCGCAAGGGGAACTGAAATTACCGATTTTCAAAATCCCCCAAAGTTATAGTCAGACTGCTGGAAAAAAATTACCTAACCCAGTAAACCAAATAACCATTTTGTAGCTAATTCATAAATTAAATTATTATGTGCTTTTAAGATGCAAAAACTACAATTCATTAAGGAAACTCATTGCCTATACCAATAACAACACATATTGTATCAATTACCACTACCAATTAAAGGACATTACATTAATGAACTAATTACGATTTAATGTATATAACTGTTGCTATTAATGCATTAATTGCAAAATTCTTGATTAAGAATACACAGGAGTTAATAGTTATAAAAATATTAATTTCTTTGTAGAATGAATTTAATTACTATTTAAAAAACGATGTGGTAGTTATAGATGTCTGCAGGAGTGCGCGTACATTTTTTGACTGTCTTGTATTTCATTAAAAATCAAAATTGTAATGCTGTATAAAAATGTACGATTAAAAAAGAGCGTGCTACAATGCTGATTTTGGGATTTTTAGGGTAAAATGTGTTTTCTTTTCGTTTTTTACGGATGTGTTGTCACTTGTGCATACAATGCGGAAAAGGACAATTTTTAGTGTAACCATGAGGGTTTGTTATTTTGATTGATTGTAATTAGTGAATTTTTGTATTACACTGGGCACACACGGCATGAATGAGATTCGGAATTTGCATAGAATATTGTTAGTGCTTTTTGTCCGTTTTTGTGTTGGAATTTGCAAAGTTGATCAAAAAGTGCAAAATTTTGCATTTTTCATGTGCTTTTTGTC
>JABASF010002579.1:0-14054 GCA_019776145.1 Harlomillsia oculata
CTCTCCAAACGGTACACGCTTGCAAAGCACATTTTCGCACTGGCAATGAAATGCATATACAATTTTGCTATTCTGTTTACCCCAGAAATGCAATCTGATTCCGACAGTAGAAATTGAGTTGTACATAAACACATCTCAGAAACCAGAAGGTTCAGTACAGAAAATACCATGCAGCCGATGCAGCATGAGTCTGTATTGTGCAAACTATAAAACGTAAACTGCAAGTTATGTACTTCTTCTTGTAGAGAAAGCGAATTTACTACAACATAGTACGAACATATTTTTGGAACAGTAGAGTCAAAAAAAGTACTAAATTGGGACACTGAGAGAAAAGCTAGTCCGACAAAAAAGTTTTGGACACATAAAAAGAAAAACGTTTTCGAACAAGTAGCGTACTTAAAAGACAAAGTGAAACACAGGAGCAAAAAGAGAATCAAATAGGTAAATAAATCAATATAGCAAACCTTAGTACAGTCGGAGCACCTGTAACTCGTCCGTCCAAATACGGAGAGACCGAACGAGTCACCACAAAGAACACATTCCGTGGTCCCATTTCCACTCGCAAGCCTTCGTAAACTTTCCAGTCTGTCTACAAGTTTTCTGCAAAAAAAAGATCAGTAACGTGATGAAGTTATCTTTAGAGTTTCATGGCACGATCCCTCAATCTATATAGCAATCATCTAAAAGTACTAATAACTAACGTATACACTCTTGAAATTTCACGTATTTCAGTACTTATTCGTACATAACGCAATGCAATATGATTCATCAAACTGTTTTTTTATTACATTTAACGATTCAACATGTGAGATTTATACTAATTGCTGTATAAAACGTGTTGTCTGCTATATACTAGAAATACCAATTTGGAAATTCGAGCAGAAATTGACAAAGAATAGTAGTGTAAAAGTGACTGAGACCAAAAAAGTATAACGTCCCATGTTTTTTCGTCTAGTTACTATTTCCAGTTTTTAGTATTCATTTGTACATGAAATGCGGAATTTTTACATCATTATGAATGATATCCCAATGGGCATTTCATGCTAAACGACACAAGGTTTTATTAAAGTAGAAAACAAAAGAAACGTTCGTTCACTTCCACTTTCTCTGGTTTCCTTGTTATTATAATATGTTCGTGTACCACTTAAACTGGTAGGGATGTCAAGGCATTATTATTGTACCTGATTAAATCCGGTTCTCTCAGCCACAGCCACAACACCCTACTAATAATTCAGTCTACAGGAATCTCAACAACTGGAATGTAGACAAGAGGAAATGAATGGAATTCGTTTTCTTTCTCTTATCCTAAAAAACTCGTTGAGAATAAATGCAGGAGTAGGAGAATGCGAGTGAAAGTTTATACTGAAAGCTTTCCAGTAGTCATTGCTCAGCACAGGTTTCTTTTTGCCTACTTTATATGATACCTGCGAAAGCAAGGAAGCTTCTTGTGGAACAACAGCCTTCATGGTAAAAATATGACACTCGTGTGAGATGAAAAGGATTCCATGATCTAAATTGAGATTGCTTCGAGAAGCTCATCAGGTAATGGATTTCGTCTCTTCTTCGCGTCGCTCTTTCTTTCTTCTTCTCATCTTGATCAATAGACTTTACTTACTCTACTTTGTTATCTCACCTTGCGCGTCGCTTTCAAAATCAAGTATTAGAACCTGCTATACAATACCTACCCTGAAAAAACACCCAAAATTTTAAGATAAAAACTTTAACACGAGTCGCTGACGATATCGTTTTTGTGTGTGCAGAAGGACAGCCTCGTTGTTCCAATAATAATGGGTCAAATTGATTCTGTCTCTACTACACTATAGTTGGTTTGTCTTGTATTTTCCTTAGTTCCAGTTGTCGGTACGCTATTATACTCTAGTATCGTTTCAGTTTTGCCTTGTTATACTTTCATATCGCATTTCTGACCTGTCATCTCATGATGAGAATTTCACACATTCCCTTTGTTGTCGCTCCAAAAAACCAACTTTTATAATTCAGTCAGTCTGTTCTGTAACTTTCAAGGCTTTCGATGATACTAACTTCTCATAGCACCCAGTACACATAAACGTCATTCCTACCATGGTGTATATGGTAACTGAAAGCACATTAATTTACAAAATCTTCTTTCTCCTTTTAGGCTCAAAAACAAAGCCCAAAGACAATTCGCAGACGTTGCTTTGTTGTGCCGTGCTGTATCATGTTCTGATTCTTACTTATAGTCGAGCAATAACTATGCAAATGTAGGTACTTAATAACAATTCTTTTCGTGAGTACTTTATACAAACGAAAATCTTTCAGAAAAGGTGCAAAATATTGTACATTTGTTGAATCTGCTTATAAGAATTCTTTTATTACTTTCTTTTTCGTTCTCAAGAGACAAAGCAAAGCTTTCCTATTAAACTTTTCCTCCTAAAAAAACATTCCTCCTGTTGCTTTCCTTTTCTTTTTCTAATAGGCTATAATTCAGTACACAAAACACTAAAATTCACTTGAAAGGAACGTGTACGAAAATTACTTGTCAAGTTGAAATATATGACAATTATATGTGTGCAGCTTTGGAATGTTAGTTTAGCATTCGCGTTTATGCGGCAAAATGGCATTTCTTAAACCAAACTGTTTTCTGTTCTGTATAGTGAATGGAGAGAAAGCAATGAACGAAGATATCAGGACAATGTCGTATGCTTTCCACGTACTCTAACTTATAACTACGTGAGACGCTGCTTTTCCAAGTACTGTTGACAGAATCAAATGATTGGATACGATTAAGTTGTAATCACTTTGTTTGTTTTTTAGGTTGAATTTCGTTCAACCATTCAAGTTGTATATTTGCGAATATCAAATGACTTATCACAAATTGTACCAGGAGTGAAACAAGGAAGGCTCCTCAACATTCAAAGACAGTATACTGTAAATAGACTGTATGGTTTTAGGTAGTGCGTAATATAATAAAATATTAAGTGTAGCAGTTTCGTTAACCCATAGTTGCTTTGTTGACAAGCGTTACTGGTATCGTATATCAAAGCCAGAAAACCTTGAGACTGCCACTGCCAGTGAAACAATTTCAGAAGCCAGACGGGAAACCGCTTGTACAGAATATAATCAATGGTGAACAAACCGCCAAATCTCGGTCAGAGTCACAAGCACAGCTAGTGGAAAGCAAAACATGTGCAATTCGAAAACCGCAAACCGTACAAAAAAAGACAATGGACTATGACCACAGTAGCGTCGTAATCAGATTGAGATTGAGTACCTTTTGATGTGAGCTCACGCGGATGCTTCCTTTTGACATCTCTGACAATTTTATCGCTTTTTTACCAAAGGGAATTTCTCTGTTTTTCAATGCGCGTTGCAGTTTTTCCAAGTTGTAAAGCTTTTAGTAGAATAAAAACGTAATTCCATGATGTACTTACTATATATGAGTTTACTATACTCCAAAACAAACTTTCTCCTCCTCAACAATACGCTTTCTACCGAAAAGAATACTATAAGAATGCTAGTGTACAAGCACTGCACTGTATTGTCCACAGTCACAAAAATTGTTTAAAAGTGAATTTCCTTCTTACTTCTACACACATGAGCGAAAAAAGAGAACTCATTTACCCAACACGGCATTGCTCTGTTCGATCCATTTCCTCAGCCTTCTTGATCACGGAAACAATGGCTTGATGCTCCTTTTCTGTCAATGGAGCTGGTTTCGGGTAGGTGTTGAATTGATTCGTTTTTACGGACCATCCTGTTTTCAACCTGTAATTTCCATGTCATGAAATTCAATCAACAACTGAAATGTAATAAATGAGAAATTGATGTATGAAACCCGAAGACAATAGCCACGAAAAATGAGACTCAACGTCAACCATGACCATGCGGCAGTCAAATATTGACAGGAGTGTGTTATTATGCTACCAAAAGTGCAAGTAGGGTGAGCAATTTGTAAGTTGGGCTGGATGGTTGTATCGGTATTGATACAGTTGAACTTGGTCAAGCACACACACTAGAAAATTCATTGGACTTGTCCAAAACGAGATAGAATTCAAACCTATATTTTGCCTTTACATACACTTTACAGTGTTATTATAGCAGCTGAGATAGAAAGTCAATTTGCAGTTTAAGTTGAACCTTTCTTGTGCCTTGTCCCACTTCAAATGTACACAAACTGCAAACTGTAGGTAAATCCGATACTGTTTTGCTATACATTCAATTCAATTATCTGCAGTAAGCTGAAGCCAATAGGACGAACGCTTCTCGTGGCGTTGGCATAAGTGGTGGAGCACTTGAAAGTAGTGAATAAACGGTTGACTGCCGTCTGCAAACAACAAAGTCTTGGTTCCCCATGTCCTTATATTACAGTATCCAGTTATACAGAAAGCCTTCACTACCGAAGGAAAATGAATACTAAATGCAAGGAATTCAATTTCCCCATTAGCAAAATATGGGTTCGGTTCCGTGTTTTCTTTCATTCAATTCAACTAATTTCATATCCCCTGCCGTGCCCAGTGGCATGCCAATGATTCTAAAATCCGATATACACTAGTACATATACATATAGTAAACCTATGAATTTCGGTACGAAACTAGTATATAATCCAAAATGTGAGTCAAGTATTGTTTTTACTCTAAGAAATGCAGTTTTGCATAGTCGAGTACTCGTACGTATTGGAAATTGGAGAAGGCACATGTTTTCATTAAAATAAACCATAAAAATGCAGGACGAAAGGCTGTGCAGTATGGAATTACATATGAATAGAACAAAATTGTTTAGTTTGACTTACTTTGCTCGGAGAGCAAGCTGCCGATCGTTTGGACAAACCCACGGCGTCTTCGGACCACGAAGGCCGAACTCGGAGGACATTAGAAAAAAAGGATGTTGTTACACAACACCAAAAGGTGCAGCAATAATTTGGCTATTCACGCACAAGTCCGACGTTAATAGAGAAAGAAGACGCATTCAAGACACCCGAAGGTTTGCGTCGGTGCACGAGATTTGTCCTCTTCCTCTGGTGTTGGTGCTTTTTGTCCGGAATGAGAGCACTGCACTGGGAAGATGAGATTCTTCACAAACTTGCGGTCGCCTTGGACTTGAGGAGTAGACAAGAACATTTAGGTTTACAAATTCCGTTGTGAAGTGGGCATGAATTTCTTCTTGCTTGTGCAGAAGAGACTTGCCCGGGATCGTTTGGGAGTCACATTCACTCCGAACAAATCCATTTGTCACTCACAGGCACAAAACCCCCACATGCTTAAGATCTGCTGTGACACTCGTCCATGCCATTTGAGCCTAAAATAAACATTACACCATAGGTAAACAGATTTTCTAAAGCTTCAATCTTCACATAATTGTCTCTTTAAATTCTTTCACAATAAAATTGCACTACTTTAAGAAATACCAAAATCGATGGAAATTCGAACCAGAAGGAAAGCATTTTTTCCTTGTAGTATTATATTCTAACTAGACTTTTACTATTAAAGTATAAATCAACATATTATATTTCATCAAACGCGGATTTATTATTAAACTATTTACCATTAAGTTAAGTTATACAACATGAATATAAATAAAATGTCAAAATCAAGGATCCTCAGAAATGCATTTTTAATATTCTATTATAAATATTATAAATCTTACGTCAAGTAATTAAGTTATCAAGCGTCTACTACAAACACAAGCATAAGCTCCACTTTTCATGTTCTCTATAGTAGTTATCTAGCGATACACAATTGTCTCACAAATCATCCACACTCACTTCCATTTTCCTAATTTCAAGGAAAAGTATGTGTGCTGATAACAACGCAACGCAATGACTTATGGAAATGTGCAAACAAAGTCTAGCAAGTGAAGGTCATCCATGAACCTAGCTTGCTTGTGCAAAAACTTACACAAAAGTATGCAATATGCCTGTATAATTCAAAGCAGCAGAATATTCTATCGCATTATCTGTATTAAGTACGTAACTTGCGAATACGATATTTACACCTAATATGATGGTAGGCAAAATATATGTTAGCTAGAGAATAATAAGTCTGAATTTTTGTTCCACTTTCCCCCTTTTTCCAGCTTTTGTAATAAATATTGTTGTGGTTAGCATCAGTACAATGATGCAGTCAATCATTCATTCTATGTATGTTGAATTATAGATAATATTTTGATTTTTAAGAACGCATGGTCACAGTTTCAAGGCAAATGACGACTGACTCCTCCTTTATAACCCTTTTCGCCCGAAGATTTTGATTTATACCAGTCACAAATTTGCGTCCCTTCGTTGTCACGACAGTTTGACCGTCGTAAAGCCATAATAACCAATGCAGTCAACTGTACGCAGACTAACACACATTTATGCAAGGAGCAACAGTGGACGGAAACGAGGGAATATTTCATGTCAAAAAATCGTACTAGTGCATTCTCCGTAGTTAGTGATAAGAAAGTGTGTGTGCAGTGTGCACTCACTCGTGCTAATATTTATGGAACAGAGAACAGAGCAACAAGTAGAATCAATCTGTTACACAATACTGCCACACTTGTGCTATACATCTACTATAATATAATACTACATGGATTACTTATATGTACTTTGTAGTACTTGACTCAAGTCTTACAAAGACAGCCTTCCCGTAGTGTTGAGTGTTGAGGAATAAATTATACCCGTTCAAAACTAGGGTAATGTTGCATATTTCATCCAGGCGTATCCTGGTATACTTCAGGCTTCTTTCACCACTACTGAGAATTTATAATATACCAGAGTCCTCCAAGTTGACGGAAAGTAACGTTCTTTGCTTTGCAGTATTCTCTGGAAGTACAGAATACTTATGGGAAATATTTAGGAAATTTCAAGTTGGATTTTAAATCTTGCATTCCATTTCATGAAATACAATTATAGCGGAGCGGAACAGGAAAAGAAACGCTGAAAAGTTTGTCAGAAAATTAAGTATTGTACAGTCTCGCTTCATGAAGTACATTGAACAAAATGAAGTATTATAGAAAGTTGAAAACTTATGAAACTTTTATGTTATTTTTTGAATGAAAGGAAACACTACAAAAAGTGAACAAAATGCAAATATCGCAAAAATGTTCTGTAAATACATAAATCGGACCGTGTTCCATCTGAGAAATATTGCCTTTTTCCTAAGTCATGTTTAGAGAACACAACACAGTGATTGCGTTAATGCTTATTTACAGCGTAATGTAATAAGCCATATCATAAGTCATCTTTACTTTTAATTTCCTCTCTTTTTCCATTATGTTCATTACGACAAAGCATCTTTTCCACGATCATTTTGATACACCAATGAAAGTGAAAGACGAGAGAAAGGATTTGTTATTTCGTTGCTGTTTTGCTCTCGTGTGTAATTCTCACGAGCCTTCGAGCCATTTGATGATGCTAAGGCTCTTCATTGTTTTAGAAAAGTACGCAGTAAACTGTGGAGTATATGCATTCACCTGGGAAATTCTATGCAATGTTACACATACAGTGAGTTATTCTCAACAACGACGGAATAAAGAGGTTTTTTTCAACGTTTCATTTTGAATAACTGTTCAAGATGAAGCAGGCAAGCACTTGAATTTTACACGAGCATTCGTACACACAACATATTATAGAAAAAAGTGTATAATTTCGTCTCAGAATTTCCTCATTAAGTCATAACATCATAACACACCCAAACAAATAAGAGTGAGTCAGAAAAAACAAGTTCCATCATTACGATGACGTGTCAAAGTGCTCTTGTAGCATACTCACTCGAGACAATACTTAGTCTCATATTCCTTCAGGTCAACGTGTTAATTCAACTGCTCGTCTGTTTGCGTAATCTATGTAAATAAACGAGTCAAGTAAATGAGACTGTCTTATGTCAACGGACTTTAATGCCAAAATCCCTTTCATAAGCTGCTATTTCCGTTTCCCGAACTCTTTTCATCTTCCTAAATGCGTGTTATTATGGTATTATGAAACTACTTCATCAAATTTACGATAGGACACTGCACTTTCACGTCTTTTTCTTCAATTTGCAACAACATCAAAGGAATGCCTTATTTTACAAGAATTTGCAATATGGCAATGTCTAAGATGAATTATTTATTCCAAAGATGCGTGTAAATGTTAACGTTAGTACGAATTCCCATTAATTCCATTCTTATCAATCGCTGCTTTGTTTGTTCAGTTGGTTTCCAGTTATTTCCTATCGTGGCCCCATTTTACAGCGTTATAAATGAAAGGAATAAAAATAATGTATGCATTCTTTTGTGTCTCATTAGCTTTGTGGAAGTTTCCATTCGTTTTTCGTGTTTGTGTGAACACGCTATGGGCACATGGCACATAATATAATAATAAATTGTAATATTGTAACTTTTGAGTTTTGGATTCATTTTACGCAATGCTGTGCAGTACAGTATGAAATGAAATGAAGGAAACCCACGCTTTTCCTTATATGTAAAACGGAAAAAGGAAAACGTATACGCGTAGTACATGACGTATTTATGTATACGACACTTTGCACACACACAGCAACAGCACTTATGTACAAATTCTAGTTATATGTAAGGGGAAGAGGAAAATGTATGAGACTTTACACAGTTGTTCGTCAGCTATAATGCAGTAGTTTCAACTCAAACTGCTCTGTTGGGGATTTAAATTACATTTGTTTCAAACGGATGGATGTAAAAAAAATGTGCTCGAGTGGGGAAAGCAAAGGTGGAAAGAAAGGTGCACCTTTCAGTAGTATGTAAAAAACGGATCTTGGAGAAATATAAAAATGCTCCATATGGAAAAGAAAGTCGAGAGCTAGACTAATACACAAGAATTTTTGTGAGGTTTCTTGTTCATCTCTCTTCAAAACGTGGAAACCATTCAAAGGATTCAACATGTTGTGACTTGGATTTGGTGACTACTTCATAATAAGTTTTACTTCGAACACAATACAATTGACCAGTAAAAGTCAGTACTTTTGGTATTCTCAAACAACCTCTCTACTTTTTTTGTATTTGTATTTACTACGAGAGTAGGAGTATCAGAGTATCGCCAGTGGTACTGTGCAGCTGCTCGTTGACCTATTTTCTTCATTTACTCACGACGACGATGTAATCCTTCATTCCGTATGTTTGGACCATGCGTTACGTACAATGAGCAATAATTAATGAGGTGGCAATGCAAATGGAGCAAATTGAAATTGGACTCACGGGCTTCAACTCTTCTGTTCGCATGGTTTGTTCCTCCGCTCCCAAATTATGGTAATCATTGAATGTTAACGAAGCGTTTCTTCATCCTTCGACAACTGCAGTCTCCCTCAATAACACAAACTTAGACAGTCGTTCAATGAGGAATGCAATGCAATATCTTATTATTATTTCCTTGTATTGTCCCCTAATTAAGTGTTGTCAGTTGTCGCTTCCAACCAAACCACTGAGTCACCACAATTTTCTATTAGTACTTTACCATAAAACTACGGGGAGGGTTTATCTGCGGCGCCAGGTACATGAAACATGGGGGAAAAGAAAGCTTCATGAAATACATGTTCAAGGTTGTCATTTGGATGAATGTCAAGATGGAAATTCAATTCCAAAGACTTTTCCGAAATCGGTTGATACCTTGATACCTTGCGACGTTGAGACCCAAAGCGAAAAACAGGTACTGTTATGCTAAAACGCTACTAAACCACAAGTTGTTGTAGACGGTGATTTGTCACTGCTATGCCACAAAACTGACGGATAACCCTTTGTCAACGCCTCACTTAGCAAGTTGGCAAACGTAGATTACGAATCTGTTTGCCTCTCTTTTCCTGTTCATGTTTCATGGTTTACACATAAACAAGGGAAACTTTTTGTGGCCGTGGAAACAAAATCTCAGGACGTGTGTCTGCATGAAACAATTTGACTGCTTCAAACACGAAATGTGGAGACTTTGATGAAAAGTGGAAAGGGACAAAGAAATTCTATTGTTAAACCTTTTTTTCATGTAATACAATCCGTTGTGTTTTCTCTCCCTTAATTAAGTTTTATTCTTAGCCAGTCATTCATCATTCAGTAACATTTGTACACATATTCGTTGAAAAATTGTATCCATGAATGAAAAATGCTATAAATTTGCTAATATTGGAAAAGATGCTGAAATAAGCAAAAAGGCATAGTAGTATATGAGTAATAGCGTTACTATGAATAGAACTGTATGGAAACAGATTTTTTTCTTGAATGACAAACGCATGTGCCATGGTTAATAGAGAATATAGTACTATTTAATAAAAAGTGAAAGGAATGATATGGATTGATGGTATAACTAATAGTATTGCATTGCATGCTAAAAAAAAGGAAAAAAAGAGGAATAATTGAAAATGTCGTGTTTGCGTCAAATGGGGAATCACTATAGAGAGAAAAATAACATACCAGAGACCGGCGGCGATAGCGTGAAGAAGTCAAGAGGAGAGAGAAACCTTGAGAAGTTTTTCTATTTGGAGAAAAATGAAGAAGGATGTCGTGGATTCACTAGGGGCTCAACAAGACCTCAGCTTGAGTTAAATGGTCGAAACTGAGAAGTCGTTAATTGAGCCAGGGATACACGTTATAGAATGTCACTTGTCGTTAATTGCAAGAACTCGTCGACTCTTTTTTTTGTGCCACTGGAGACGAGGCGAATGAGATGTCACTGAATTGACTGACAAACGAAAGAATGTACTAACTTATATACAAGTGTAAAACGCCGAAGACCTACGACTTACTGAGACAGACAGCCCTTTATTAAACAAAGCTGAGCTTGCTTGGGCCTCACACTATTTCCAGTGTAATAAATGGAGAAGTCGTAGGACTTGAAGTGCATTTGTTTTCCCTGGAAGAGAGCAAGTGCAGAGACGAGAGAGAAAAAGGGAATGTGAGCTACCGCTGACTCGGAAGAAACTGACTCAGCCTCGCACTCAGGAGGCCCATTAAGTACATTAGAGAGTAATACGAGCAGACGGAGAACGAACAACGGAGAGAGCAAGTTCATGCCATGGAGAAAAGATACTCTGTGTACGTCAACCCGCTTGCTTTTCCCCTTTAGCACAATGTTATGTGCTAACTTTCCACGAAAAACCCTACACAAACGTGCCTTGCACGCGATGATTGTCCATTCGTCGTCGTCGTTGTCGTCAGGTCGTCACTACCTTGTGGATTCTGTTTTCCTCTTTCACTCCAAGAGCTATTGACACCGTAATCAGAATCACTTTTTATTATCACTTCAACGATCGTCACACAACGTCGTAAAATCCCTCGTAGAGTTTTCCAAGTATAGTTGATGCCGACGGTTTGGTGTTTGATGAGCCTTTTAAGACAGTATAACATTTGAAATCCAAAGAATGATAGGAGTACGATTCATTTCGTCATTCTTTCCTCATGACTCTATTATCAATACTGCCATCCTGTTTCCTCTCAGCAGGATGAACTGAATCGTCCACGTCGTCGTCAGTACTAAAATTAAAACCTGCTGGAACTGTTAAATGCACATTCAGTTTAGGAATCATCCAAAAAGTACATGGATCTCTGTGTCGTAAATAATAAGGTTATCCTCATGACTGACCTCATAATACGCCCGCCAGCATAAAACCTTGGATTTCTCCCGATGTTGTGTGTTGTCACCTTGTCACACAAGCTTTGATTTGCGAATTCGACTCGTGTGTTTGATTCTGATCAAATGTGTCACCGCATTGCCACATGCTGTTCAAAATAAATAAGCACACGAACATGGTCTTTTGGTTTGAGAGCGTGTACACTTTATTCCTTGCACACTAAACACAACCTCATTCAATCATGTATCATGTAACGTACGGACATCATCCGCAGTGAAGATACTAACATACTATATAAGTACTTTGTAAGTACGGTATACGTACGGATTCGTGTGGGATTTTAAATCCAGAACCCCACATAAAAATCGTAACCTACCCTACCCGTTAACCAGAGGTAGAACACTAATGTGTCAAGTTGAGAATTGGAAAAAGAAGTGTTCGCCAAAAGAAAATAAAGTGCTTTTAGTGCAAACTGGGAAAGAAGTCGGGGTTTGATACGTAGCACTAACTGTAGGTACAGGCAGGACATAGGACGTGCTAGTACATAAATAGAGATAGACGTACGTACCGTGAGGAGGGAATTGAAGTATTTGAGAAGAAAACACTGTTCAAGCGAGGAGAGGAAGAGATGGAACATTGAACGATTGCAAAAACAACCCGTATGTTTTTTTATTCGAATCAAGTGTGACGAACACAAATTCGTTGGAAACAAATTTTCTCAATGGTAATATGTCAAAAGGAATGGATGTAACGGAAACGTAACTGAAACTGCAGTTTGACGTAGCACACTGTTACAAAGTCGGTTTAGCAAAGTTTCGACATTTCACAGACGTGGCCACGCGAGGTCGATGCGATGTGGATTTTTGGAGTGGATATGTTGTTGTAGTGGCTTGCAGCCAGGGTGAAATGCAACTGAAAGGGAAATGACAAATGATGATAAAGCGGAAACTCTTCGTGTATGTACGGTAGTTGAGGAAGAGGACGGAAGAAGGTTTAGAGTTTGGAGTCTTTGGAGCCGGAGCAGAAAAGATTCTGCGATCCCATTCAGTAGCTTTAGGAAGCGTGTAAAGCAGATAAGGAGAGAGCGAAGGGCGTAAGAATGAGGAAAGTGGGTAACCTGGGACTTTTGGTGCAACAGGCTTCTGGAGTAAGCTCTTCTGCAGAAAGCATAAGACGTGGGAAAAGGAAACTCAACAGAGTCAAGTGATATTCAGGAGGAGAAGAAAGGAAGGTTATATGAAAGCAAAATAAGAAAAGTCGACGGCGCCAACCACGACGGCGAGAAAGGAAGAGGACCAACCGTCGACTTTCTTTCACTCACTGAAGAATCGGGAAGGTTTTGAAAAAGAGTTGAGAAATGAGAGGAACAGTAGGAAAGCATCCTGAGAGAGGAACTGACTCTTGTCAAGTCACACTGGGTGACTTCAGTCCTGAGGCTGAGGCTGAGGCAGAAGAGGCCCAAGCTCAACTCATGTTTCGTGTCTCAGACTCCATCTCATTCTAAGCGACTTTGAGCACTTCTGGGTTTGGTTATTCTATCTAGTCGTGTCTGCCGTACTTATCTTTGCAGACTAGCTACTGCTAGTCTTGGGTAGCTCAAAAACCTTGTGTACAGAATAAGCACTAGCGACTACTGACTACTACTCCCACTGCCACAACCGCTACGTTTTTCCATCCAACATTCGTTCGATATTTTCTTTGCATCGCAAGCAAGCGACTCACTGCATAGACGACGACCCTGAGGAGAAACAGAGCTCAAAAGAAGGAACAGGAGGGAGGAAAGTCCGTAGAGATCCTAAGTTTTAACAGAAATACACGGTTGTGTCCATATGCTCTTTCTTTCCCTTCGGGATGGTGATTGTCGGCGAAAAGGTTCGCAATTCGCAACCCAGAATCACTCCAACAAGAATATGAACAGACACAGTTCATGCTGCTCCTAACATACTTTCCCTTTCCTACTACTTTCTCATACTTATCCAAGTTGAAATCATCGTAATCTCTGTTCGGTTTCCAAACCTACTCCTGCTGTACATAAAAACTGGCCATTCTAGTAAGTACTGTCTTTCCATCTGGTCGCTTCATGTTACACTTGACATTACCACTTACTGCTTCATCGTTACTTCGAATGTGTGATATGAGACTTGACGCTTCAATATTCTCATCTTTTTTCGCTCATAAAAATGTCCTTTGCTCCTGCTCCACGTCCACAGTGAATTACAAACTCCAACCTTAAAAACAACTCACAAGCCACAAACTCAATGTGAGACTGAGACCTAGGCGTGAACAAGCGTCTTGTTTGTAATATTCTACATATGTACGCAAGTCCATTCTAATATAACACAAACAATACGTTTATTAACCAACAGACACAGTTTAGTATTGCGAATGGGAATTCTCGATCAATCAAAATTCTTGTCATACTTTTTTGGTTAGCATTTTCGCGTTTTCAATGAAAAAATAACATTCCTGTATCCTGTGTCTCGTCGTGTTACATTGCGATAGGAAAGAACTTAATACATTGTCGTCTAAAA
>JABASF010002580.1:0-14052 GCA_019776145.1 Harlomillsia oculata
CTCATGTGGAACCTGGATGTGTCACAACAATCAACGACACCACTGAAGTTGACCACTTTCAAATGTACCTATGTCATTCCGCCTTTAAGCCCTTTTATATCTAATGAGTTGCTTCAAAATGTCACCGAACTTCAAATTGGATCGGTCATGTCCATCTGGGCAGAGTTGACATGCATGCCCACCCTGAAATCCCTGGACGCGATGTTCTACGGCGGAAGTGTGCATGTCAATGCGTTGTACAAAGAATTTAACACATTCCTATCAAAACAACCATTGTTGACCTCACTCAACATATGCGGCTCGTCCATTGCCGTGTTTCCTTCCGAGTTGTTCAAAACTATCATAAATCGTGGTTCACGCCTCAGACACTTAAAAATCCACGCTAATCATTTTGAGAATGGAAGTGAAAATAATGAGATCCGCTTTGCAAATTTTGTCTCATTGAAAACTATCGATTTGCAAATCCAAGGCTGGTACTCCAAACAATTCGAACATTTGTCCCAGCCAACCATTTCCGACATTTTTGATTCACTGCCATCCACAGTTTCAGAAGTGACGTTGGACGGTTTTGCACATGGTTTTGTGGACGTTCCCCAACGCCCAAAATCTGTCATTGAAGAAAAATTGCGTCGCGGTTTCAGCAAAAAGTTTGGTGACCTTGCGAAATATAATTGCATTCACTATACTTAACTCACGTTTAAATAATTTATTTCGAAAACAAACACACTCAACTAATTGCAGTGTTCTTATTTTACTATTTCACATTTTACTACTAATGACATTCGGGCGAAGCTTGCCGTTTAAAATATTTTGTAAAATATCGAAATATTGAATCTTATGATTATCATTACTTAACTTAGCTCAATATTGTCTTATGTTATGACAATTAAAATTAGTAAGTAAAAGTCAAAAACGTTTAAATTTTAAATAAAGCGTAATAAAGTAAAAAAGTAAGTCTTTTTGTGTCCACCGTATGATTCAAAATTAGAGCATAATGTAGCAAAAAAATAAAAGTGTTTTATCAACTATTTTTAAAGATGAATTTTATATTCGCACATAGTGAAATTATTAATTATTGTCAACCCAAAAGAGGTTTGTTTTATTAATTATTATCTTTATCATTGTGTAATTTGTAACAAAAACAACAGGTTCATGATCATTGATCATTGCCATTGCATTGTTATTCATCCCTCCTCATTGTCCTCGTCCTCATGTCTCTTTTACAGGATTCATATTGTACATGAGCAAAAAATTGAAAGAACAGAATGGTTAATTAAACAATTAGCGGAAAAACGAGAACGAAATTATTTCCTGTTTTTGTCCGTGTGCTCATTTCAACTTCATTTGCCTCATTCAGCATCAAATTGATCAACTGTTCGAAAGGAATTTCCACTGGAAGGGAAAACGGAACTACCATATTTCAATTACAAAATTATTAAAAATGCTATTTCAAAATATTTATTCTACATGGCATTTGATTCTGATAATTTCAGTTCGTGTACTTTTAAGGTCACAAGTTCAAGCGGGATCTGAACTGACAAACGATCTCGACAATTTTGTACTGCAATCCCCGAAAGAAACGGATTGGGGAATGTGGACAGATTATGAATCAGATTGCCCTGACGGGGAAGTCGTGGTTGGAATGCAACTCAAAACTCACCCATTTTACAAATTCAAACATTCAGCCTGGCAAGCGGACAACACGGGATTGAACGGGGTCAAATTCTATTGTGCAAATGTCCAAAGTGTCCTTTCCAAAGGTCACGTTCCCGTGGAGGATTTGACCAATATTAAAAACGAAGAGCAACGTTGGGGGACATGGGGGCGGATTTTCTTGTGCGAATTCGGAGCTTATGCGACCGGGTTTCAAATGAGGTCTCAAGCAGCTCAACCCAATGGAAAAGGACTTGGATTCAAATTTGATGATGTTGCAGCTTGCAATTTGAGACTCATTTGTTCTTCCGGGTCCGTTTTGGAAGGCGACGGGATTTCTCAGCTGGGACGATGGACTAAACAACAAACCTGCCCCGATGGTCATGCCTTGTGTACCATTCGAACTCAAATTGAGAGAGATCAGTACTTTTGTAATAACAAATGATTATAGATTTCATGATTTTATGATATTAATCTGAAATCAGAATCTAATCCTTGATTATGAAATGCAGTGGACGATACAGCATTGAACAACGTTGAATCAAGATGCTGTCCTTTCAAAAACCATGCGGGTTCCACGACGGGTTTGGCTGACAACGGGACACATTTTAAATTGCAGAATTTGTGGGGATATGTCACCAAAAAAGGATGACAATTGGCAATAAATAAAACTGTATTTCAAGCTGTGGAACGTGGAACTGTCTGCTTTAAAAATTTTGTGTACATTTTAGCGTTTTCCATCATTTTTCAAGTCGTTGTGTCATTTCACGTTCACGGTTCTCTAAAAAAATAAAAAGTTCAACTGTACTAATTTCGTTCGATTACCAAATACATACACTTTAGTTTTATTCTTGCACTAGTTTGAAATAAGTTTTAATGAATTTTCCGAGCTTATAACAACAGTGTCATAAAGACATAATTCATAATCATAAATGTCAGTTTTAGAGACTGCGACTGCACCAAAATCGTATTAGATAAAGTAAATAAAGTTGCTTTTTTTTTAGATATATTAGCGTTTTCCATCATTTTTCAAGTCGTTGTGTCATTTCACGTTCACGGTTCTCTAAAAAAATAAAAAGTTCAACTGTACTGATTTCGTTCGATTACCAAATACATGCACTTTAGTTTTATTCTTGCACTAGTTTGGAATAAGTTTTAATGAATTTTCCGAGCTTATAACAACAGTGTCATAAAGTCATAATTCATAATCATAAATGTCAGTTTTAGAGACTGCGACTGCACCAAAATCGTATTAGATAAAGTAAATAAAGTTCCTTTTTTTAGATATGACCAAGATTTAATCTCTCCAGCGTCTTTTGTCGTTCAGATCGTTCATCCTTTGTAATTACAAGTTGTCCGTTTTCTTGGATT
Organism: Harlomillsia oculata; assembly: GCA_019776145.1. Lineage (NCBI taxonomy): Eukaryota > Metazoa > Arthropoda > Collembola > Entomobryomorpha > Oncopoduridae > Harlomillsia > Harlomillsia oculata. The sequence continues at coordinate 3,025 of JABASF010002580.1, forward strand.
CTTTCAAGTTCTAGTCCCAAAAACCTTTTTACGTTTGCATTTGACCTGATCTGTTTGTCCACTTTTTTCTCAGGTGCACGTGCATCAGAGCTAGGTAAAGGCTGTTTCTCCGAATTCGGACAACTTCCACTTCCCCGGGTTTCTTTTCTCCATGACTTCGAAGAAGACGATTCCGAATTTGATCTCCAGTCACCTTCAATTTGATCAGAATACGACGACGACTTACTCGGATGCGTAAACGTACATGTGGACTTTTGACAAGCGTTCCGAAGGTGACACATTACCTTCGGATGATTAAACTGACACCCCGATTTCGTACACGATAGTGCAAACTTGCATGGTTTCCGACTGCTGTGGTTGTATTCACAATCCACGACTTTGCAATTGATATTGTAAGCGACATTTGACTTGTTGTTCGTCATCCTTGGTATGCAAAAATTGACAATCTTCTTTTTTGCAGTTTTGGGCGTACTTGCACTTCACATTGGTATGAATACGTCTACTTGAACTGACTTCGCTCATAGTCACATCGGCAATTGGCCAACTGGTAATTCTGAAAGATTATTAAAATTCAAATGAATTTATTTTTCAAAATGCTCACCTACTTTCATCGCTATTAATGTCCTTACTTTGAAAAAAATATGAAAATGAAATTAAACGAATTGTCAATTGTCAATTCACATTCCACAACTACTGATTACAGTTTACAGTCCACAAATCCACAGAAGATATGGAAGTCATAAGGATGACGTTGACGACACAACAGGCAGATGTAAAATGATGTTTTGTACAGGACAGGATGGGGAAGGATGAAAGTTCAAAGTCTCCCTTATCTTATGTAAACGATTCGGAATCCATTACGTATGCATTTTGTAAAACAAAGGTCACAAGCAACAGAAGAACAGGAGTAGGACCCATCACGAAATCACAATCACAAATCGCGAAAACCTTTTTAAAGGTCTCGTGTGTGTGTTGTTTTGCGAAAAAATGCATAGCGCTAGCACCAACATTCCATTTCCTCCAGTCCATCCACTGAGTTATGCGTTTGCGTTTTGTTTTCGCGTTTCGCCACAATTCGCAATTCGCAATCATGATTTTTTTCCCATTGTACATCGTAATAATGAAACATCAAGAATCACAAAACGCTGAACCTTTCAAATTTTAATCAAAACGTGTTTATTTGGCTCATTAATTAATTCATTAGTATTTAAGTTATTCCAAATTCGGATTGAGTGTGAAACGTGATTCTGTTGAAAATCGTATTTAGTATCGTACATCATGTAATTTTGCTACTAATTGCACTTTTTAGGAGGAACTGGACAAAAACGTTCCGTCGGTTCCGGAGGCAAATTAACCCGGTGTGGATTGGAAATGGCAACGTGTGCCGATTCAAGCTTGCGAATTAAATTATCCTCGTACATGTCTTTCTCCATACGATTCAATTCCACTTGTCGTTGCTCCTCATCCATTGCATTTTTCTATAATTTTGAAAAACAAATATTTGTTTCGAATTTTGTTAAAACAAATGAACCAAAAATGGTAGAATGTCATTGTCATGTCATATAGATCGGAATCAAAACCTTAAGCTGGTTGATGTAATCCAATTGACATTCAAGATGACGCTGGTATTCCAAATTCTTATCAACCGTTTCCTGTGTCAGTTGTTGTTGCATTGCATCGAATTCTGCAAAATGCTTTTCCTCTAGTTTAAGATGCTCCTTTTCCTCAATTGCATTTGCTGCCTTTCTCAATTTCAAATCTTCAGTTTGGTGTTTCAAACCATCGGCAACATTCTAAAAACAGGACAATTTCAGGAATTCAAAATAACGGAATAATGGGATTTCTGAATACGATGGTATTTGTTCAAACAGTATCATCAGACCTGACGAAGCACTCGAATTTGACGTTGCTCATTCGCCCTCACTGCATATTTCTTCTTATCCTGCTCAATTAAGTAGGAATCAAGTAATTTGTCGTTTTCAAGTTCACGAGCATTCTCGTAACAATCTCTCTTGTTCAGATATGCAGTGTACACAGAAATGGCTCTCGCGTTCTCAATCTGCAAACATTCGCAACGTCAAAAGTCATTCGAATGACAAAAAAACTGTAAAGTTTTAAACTGTTTTCAGTACCGCACGAGCTCGCAAATTCTCTTCTTCCCAATGCTTTTCCCGAATTGCTTTCTTGAGTAACTCTTGCTCAACAATGGCTTCCTTCTTCAACTTCCGGTTTTTATAATATTCACTCATTGCTGCCATTTCTTTGACAAAAGCTCGATTTCGTTCTCCTCGAGTCTCCATTTCAATTTTTTCTGTTAGAAATTGTGAATTTTGATATTTCCATGATTCCACATTAATGATTTTGTAAAATAATTGTTGGTATATAAAAGTAAATACTCTGTTCGTTCTGCAATGCCAACTCTTTTTGAATTTCTTCAATGACGGCATTTTCATGATCCCTCGCAAATTTCTTGGACGCTAGTTCCGATAACATACGCTAGGTGACGATACTTTTCCGTTTGCTGGACCCCAAGCTGGAATATTTCTGCTCGAATTCTTTCTTCGGCAACCTCGCGCTTTCCCTGAAGAATGTACGTGTGCACATCAATAAATCAATACTAAAGGCGCAATGTCACGTCACAATGGATCCAGTGATCAAAAATGGTGACAACAAAATCAAACCTGTTCTTGAACATCAAGCATACGTCACTCTGTTCCACATATCAATGTGTGTGTTGTCTTCAGCAGTTATCTTATTGTTGAACTTTTTCTGTTCATTCCAGTCCTGAGCGATCATTTTCTGATGCTTGTCACTCAAAAGTGATCGCAAAGGTTCGCTTCGAATTCTACAGTGAGTTGAAGTCCAACAATGAACTTTTGTTATTTTGAACCGAAATCTAGCAATCCGGGAATGAATTCCACATTTTATTACCTGTACAACTGCTCCTTCTTTTTCGCCACAAAATTCGCCTCATATTCTTCTCGTTCTTTCCGAAGAGTTTTGACGTACTCTCGCATTTGGGCAACTTTCGTTGCGGTCCCACTGTACCACTGTCCAATTTATCCTTTATTTCCTGAAAGCATTCCGTCTGCTCGGATTGAAGAACACTGGAAAGTCTGGAGAGAAAAGCACTGGAGAGTTCAACACTTTCAACACTCACCGTAACATTTTTTTTAAAACTTAGGTGTTGTTAATTACCGATCAGCCTTTGCATCCTCGTCTGATTTCATGAAATGCAAACCATGGACAGACCTGTCCTTAGCATTCCTAACTGCATGACGAATGTCCGTGTTTTCCAGCCATTTGTTGTGAATTCCAGTGTTCTGGTACTCCTTAAGGAAAGTCGTGTATGGGATCAAGCGTTCCCTACGTTCAATTTCCGTCTCATTTCTCATCGTCATCATCTTAGAATTCGCACGATATTTCTGACGAAACGACCGGTATCAAAATTATGAAATTTTTGCTTTTTGAAAACCATTTATGAATCAAGCGTTCCCTACGTTCAATTTCCGTCTCATTTCTCATCGTCATCATCTTAGAATTCGCACGATATTTCTGACGAAACGACCGGTATCAAAATTATGAAATTTTTGCTTTTTGAATACCATTTATGAAATGATTATGATGTAAACCTTTGATTTTGCTGCCTGTTGAATACATAAAAGTGGTCTGGACTGCTCGGGACCACAATTTCGACAGTCGCACTCTGCCCCAGCCCACATTATTCCAAAGTTTTACAAGACACTTATCTTAGCAAATGAATCAAATGAATATTAATCTTGCAACTTTTATTTTCTGGAACAAATTCCATCCGAAAAGCAACTTTCACAACTTTGAACTTTCACAATGAAAACGTAACAAGAATATTGAACCCTCGACATTATTGTTTGATCGACATTGCCTTGTTGCTATCGGACATGTTACCATGTAATGCTAAATGCTATATGTTGTCTATACATATGAGAACAAAAACGGAAGAAATTCCAGAAGCGCAGGGAAATCTAGTGGATAAATTCCAATTTATTAAACTATAAGTTCACAGAATTTTATTTAAAATGATCACAATTTTGCAGGACAAGCCTTGCGAGTACAAGCCCATGCTCCATCACCGCAAAAACAACTATTGCAATCCATCTTCTTTGTTTCCCCTGGTTGACAAGCTGCCAAAAAAAGACTCATAATATGAATGATTAATTTCAAAAAACTATTTACAGGATTTAATTTAATAAATAATGCTAATAATTACCATCAATATTCGAGAGTACTATACATAATAGACAAATTAGCGTCACAAAGTATGCTACCCAAACTATGGATTTGGAAGACGACATTTTGACAATATCAATTATTCTTCAGTCGGGATAAAGGTCAAAGATCAAAGAGTGGAATGCCCAAATTACCAATAAGGTTTGAATTTTTTCCCTTAACCTGTTTACTGTTACGTTATACAACTATTGTGGACGTGTTCAAAGCAATCTTATTTTCTGAGAAATGACGTATTAAAATCTCATTACTTTGATTGAAATTCCTTAATGACGCAACTGATTTGTTGCATGCATTCTTAAAATGACAATTAAACGCAAACTATGTACGCTAATGGGGAACCACAGCAGAGCTCATTTGTTATACACTTCGAAGAAGGTCAGTGCGGTCATAAAACAAGAGATAAAAAGTGAGCACTAATAAATGTTGACTGGCGATACAATTCCTTAATAACAAATAACAAAATAATCTTCATAACAAATATTAATGTGTATTCAATGGCCCGTTAGCTCAGTTGGTTAGAGCGTCGTGCTAATAACGCGAAGGTCGTGGGTTCGATCCCCCCACGGGCCATTTTTTTGAAAAACAATTTTTTGCAAACGTTACATGTTTTTGCAATTTAATGACGATTAAGACAAGAATGCAAAATATTCAACAATGGACCATTATTACAAACGCAATCCAACATCCAAAAGCTAGACCGTTCAACTAAACGGAATCATACGAAATCGTTATAATTAGTACTAATTGTATTATTGCTTTTATTTGGCTTGTTCATAAAACATAAAAGTGCACGTTTATAGGCATACATACGACATTCATAAGGCATTCACGACATATTTGCGTTCAGTACAGAGTCTCGTCAACTTTGATCAGAAACAACTTTAATTAGAAACACAATATTGATAAGGTTTGATCTAGTTTGAAAATGGGGTCTCGACTGTTGGTTATCATCGGGACGATTTATTGTTGCCTTTTATTGCTGAGCAATATGGATTTTGTCGACGCAGGTGGATTTGATTGGGGATCCCTCGTTAATACCGGAATACAGACAGGAGCTGCAGTTGCTGCAGAACAAGGTTAGGCATTTATATTTATATACGCATAAATAACTTCAATTATTATATTGCCTGAAATTGATCACAATTACGTTTAATGTTAACAGCTAGGAAAGCTGCTACAACCACCACAACAACGACGACGACTCCAGCTCCACAAATGTCCGAAGAAGAGAAAGCAAAACTTGCGCAACTCGAACAAATGTTTGGGGGCTAACTTTATGATAAAGCAAAAACAACGGAAATTAAGTTGTATAATTTGATAGTACTTTTATTGTCATTTTGGAAAGATTTTGAAATAAATGCTCTCAATTTTGAAACGACATAGTTCAATATTTCATTTTGCCAACAGCAATGTAAGAGTATAGGAAACAACATTGAGCACATAATTCAAGACGGAGTCTACACGGAGGATGAAGTAGCTTCCGCAATGAATTGCCATTGGTTTCAGAGATTTGAATTCCCTACGTGTGATGGATCGGTGAAGGTCGTCGGTGTCACTTGGTAATTCAAACCGGGTCAACGCTGTGACCGAAGATGCATGGACAGTTGCGTACATGAGCATGATTCCACCGTAACCAACAGTAAGGTAAATGGCAAGGATGAGGAAAGATGCTCTCAAAGTGTTGGAAAGTTCGGAACTTTCTCGAAGTCCATTGACAGCCGCCACGACAGTGTAACAAGTCACCCCACTTTGTAAAGGAGGAATGATGAAGTACGCAAATTCCTCACATAATTGGTTTATCAATTGGAGTTTGCGGTAGAGGTTGATTCGATCATTGTTGTTGACAAAGTGACTGCAGATTCGCTCGTTCACGTGACAGTAGAACATGAGGAAGAAGAAAGCAAAGTACGTGGCGTACGCTGCATTGTACACGAAAAAAGACTCAAGGGCTCCCCAGATCAATTTGGATGGTAGATTTGATTGAATGAAGTCACAGGATTGTAATAGAGAAGGTAAATGTTGAGGGATGCAAGGTTCAAAGAAGTACCGTAGGAAGAATACCAAACAGACGGTTTGCATGACCATGGGACAAGACCACAAAAGATGCTTGTAAAAGAACTTGGAAAGCCAGGATTCAAATCCAGATTCTCCAGGGAAAGTTTCCGAGTAGAGTTTTTGAAGTTCGTTCCATCCAATGCAAAGTTGGGATTTCTTTAAGAAGTTGTTGAACCGACACCAGGAAATTGTACAAAAGTAAAAAGCAACGAAGCTTTGAATAGAAGTTTTTGCTGAGAAAACCCCAGACTCCTTCAGCAATGATGGTAAGTGGAACAAGGCGCTGGAGCAGATCAGAAAGCTAACGAGTGTCATGATACCGGCAAAGAGTCTTGACGAAAACGATTTCCGTGGACAAAAATCGAAGTAGTGACCTGTGGATTGTTTGATTTTTATGGGAAAAGAGCCCAATAAAGACCAAACGTTGGACAGGTACAGGAAACACAAGACTGTCGGCGAAGCTGAGTAATTGTAATTACTAGTATTAATGCTGATTTTGTATTTCCAGAGATTCAAACTTCTCGATGTAACCGTGACAGATCGTACGAACGTGTCCATTTTTCTAAATCGATTGTTGGAATGGACGTCTTCCCTATTTGAACCTAATCCATTTTCAGAATAGACTGTCTTGAATAACCGTCTCCACATTCTCTCAACTCGTATTTTGCAAGCTTTTAAAGTAGCCGAGCCGGTATACATGCAAACACATTTATATACATTTTTGATGAGCAGAGTTCTCATTTTCTCATCAAAGAAAGCAGCAAACAAACAATGATGCAACAGAAATAGGAGAAAAGTAAGATTAAAGATTCCGATAAGACTACGATGATGCACGAATTGCTTTTTTGTTTCGTCGTGAGTCGACAACGACAAGCTGGAATTGCGCAACCATTTGTTTGGATTGCATGGAATCATCTCCTGTAAGTCACAATAGGTTGCTTTAACTGGAAACTACAACTACAACCTATAGTTAACCACGAGCCCAATAATTAAACCCCTTGTGTGAATTTAGATAAATAAAAAACGATAAAATGCAACCTTAAATATTAAATGGGCAATTTGCACGGTCCTGTCACGACTAGACTCACCAAGTCACAACGATCAGCAGTGATAGCGATTGGTCCTGCAAATTCTGATTAGAACAGTGTAAAAATTAATTAAGATTTGGTGTTGAACTGTAATAATAACGTAACCTTTATTTGGAAAAGTCAAAAAGTCTATGAATTTTTATGAAACTCTTTTCGTGTTTGGTTGCACTGCGCAGCTTTTCATTTTGAAAATACATTTTGCATTTTCATCGAAATGTTGTCCTTTATAGCAAATGTTTTTATGATTGGATTTTTGATGTGGTATGTATAATTGCGCTATCATCGCAATCGCAATCTGCGGAACGTAAGATTACTTAATGGCGCAAGCGAATAACCGAATGCAAGTAAACAGATTATTTTTCAGATTGAATAAAGAAGTTGCGATTGATTCAATTGTCGAGTTTCCAATGTCGATTATTGACTTTACAAACTCAAGATTAGAACATGAATATAGACTATGCGCATGTATGATGAAATGATGATTGCGGAATTATATACAATCCATTCGATTTCCATTCAAAATCTGAATTCAAAGTTGTTATATCTTGCAAACTTGTATTTAAAAATCTCGTTTTATTACAAAGTTTCATTAACTCTCATTATATACATACTATTACAACAACTCTTTGTGGTTCAAGAAATGAACTGCTAATGATCATTATTTTTTATTTTATTAATAATGTAATGAACGTAACTTCAAAATGTATCGTCATCTTGACTCTTGACCCTTTTTACGTTTCACTTTGCTCGAATACTTGGAATCCTAAGTAAAGTATTAGTTTATCTTAAAGGTTGAAATGGATTTGACCTTAGATTACACACATTAACCGCTGTTCATAGCCAGTGCGCAGAACAGTAGTGTTCTAAACGTCGCACGGTCATACGTTTCCCAACAAAATTGCTTTATTAGAACAATAATGATTCATCAGGGACTAGGGATATCTGTTGTTATTTTCGTAGTTTGGATTTTTGCAAGTTTCATATTCGCAACAATCCTTTCACAGAAAACCGAGGAAGACCCAGGAGAAAGAACAAGAAGTCAGCTTATTCTTGATCGGTTGCTGGCTTCTGTATGGAATCACATAATGTTTAATGAACATAAAATTAATTAAGTACCCAAGTTAATTATTGTTGATTTCAGGGACTGAATTTCACTGATGACTATCGTTCATTGAAGCCTCAAGTAGTGATTCAAAACTTGTCACAATATACATCACCGAACGGTTCGTTGAAAGTGAAAGTCGTAACGAAGAAGGAGATTGTTACCACAACCACTTTAGTTTTTCCTGGTGACACAAAAGAAGTTGTTGAGGAAGTACATTTGCATTTGCTCGTTGAACAATGCATTTCCAAGATCAAGAGCAACGATGCGGACGCTGCAAGCAGACTTTTGGACGAGTATCGACAAGAGACGGATGATGGACTCATCCCCCATGACATCATTCAAAGAATCGTGAATGAATGCGCCATTCCTGCGACTTGGTCATCCTTTGATAGATTTTTTGATATGGCACTCAAAAACTCGGAAGAAGAAGAATCCGTAGCCTTGATAGCGTTTGTACAAACACCGGAAGCTAAAAGACGGTTCTTTGCACGAGAAAGTGTCTATGACATTTTTCGCCTTGGTTTTGGGGTTTACAAAATGCTCTCGTTCCCAATTGACGAACACTTCCCACAGGAAACAAAGAATCGATACCGAAAGGTCTTCGATCACCTTCCTAACCCTTTGAAACTCCTCGTGACCGGCGGTCCAATTACCCTTAGAAGAAACACGCATTTCAACAAGGAGTATTTTTACGCTGCTGACAGTGGTTTGGCTTATGATAACGACCGTCGAAATGTGTTCACGTGGATTCCAGGGGATTGTTGCGTGGACGTTAAAAAGTGTTTCTGGATATTTGAGCACGTGAATGGAACCGGGTTTCTCATAAAGAATGCGGCTTCGAATGAATATTTGTATCCTGCCATGGATGAATTCAACTATGATGCAAACCGTCGGCGGGTATTTACATGGCGCCCGGGTGGTCGTGGAAAAGATGAACACTTGCCTCAAATGACATGGGATGTTGAAATGCCTACGAACACTACTTTGAAACTCTACAGCCAAAAGTTCAAAAGGGGGTTTCTGCATGCTTCCAAAATCTTGAAAGATAAAGATAGAAGATTCATTTTCATGTGGACCAACAAAGTTGAAACTCCTCACGCCCTCACCTATGACGATGAATGGTTTGTTGAACCTGGATCTGTGCTAACGGAAGCTTGCAGAATACAAAGTATTGGTTTGGACAAGAAGAACCAAATCTAAATTCGCAAAGTCTTTTTTAAAAATGTATATTCCATGACCCATCTTAAAATTATGAATAAAGCCCGTTGGACTCGACTCGTACGACTCGTACCATACAATGTAAATTGCAAATTGATTGACATGCTGTCAGAGTCGAACTATTTGAATCGTGGAAATTCATAAATCATAAGCTTTGAGATGCAAGTTCAAGGATAAGCTTTTCATTATAAAATAACCTTCTCCGTGAAATTCTCATCATTTTTAGCCAAACTTAACAGGATTCTACAATTCTACAGGTTTTTCATGCCAACAATTGGTGTTATGATCATGAAAGGCCAGAATGTAGGCACGTCAGCGTTCCTGGTAAGCATTTTCAAAGATATCACTGGTTTTTTAAATGCTAATGAGTTTTACTGTTGTTTTTGCAGTTGATGACAACTTTCTTCTTTACCATTGTCGGGGTACATGGAAATCTCATCCCGCAACAACTCCCAACAATGCCAATTCCACCAGTGAACCTCACATTTGGGACGGAATTTGCAAACTTCCTCAAGCAACTTGACCCTTCCATGAACTTCTTAGTTTACAACAAGATTAAACTCTTTGCAAGCGCGTACAGTTACGCGGGTGGACTGGAATGTCAAGGAATCGACCATATCACACGATTGCCCATTTTCAAGACGCTGACCGCTGCGAATGGTCAACCGTACTGGGATTTGGGCGGAAATGACGCTTGCAAATGGCATTGTGATGGCAGCTGCGTTCCGTATTCCAGTTCTCAACCGGAAGCTCCTTTCAGTTTGTACCCTTGGGGATGCAACTGTAACCCGGACAAGTGTCTTTGTGGAAATAAAGGACCGAATCCCGTGTCATACGTAAGAACTGATTATCATTGACGTTTTTAATGCAAGACAATCGTTAAGATCATTCTCATTCATCTTACTGACCTTAACAGAGTGATGGAAACTGGGGAATATTCGGTACTCAAGTTACATGTTCCATCGACTCTCGATGTCAATGCGACACCATGGACTCGGGGAGGAACAGCACAGGATTCCTGTGCAACTGGATGCAACCAAGTTACCCGCAAATACAACTCAATTACCCAGAAGAACTTTCTGCCATTCGTTGGTGCGAGTGCTGCCCTTACAAAGAATGCTAATGTCATTCAAAATATTCTATTGAATTAATTCTGACATTGAAATCAAATTCGTGAATTTATTGTTCCTGATTATGAAATAGAAAATTAAATCATTATCCTTGCATAACCTGAAAACCGCAATGCGTCGATTGTCAAATGTGTCATGTGATGTGATGTCAGGATGTCACTGTCAT
>JABASF010002581.1:0-14039 GCA_019776145.1 Harlomillsia oculata
TGGAACTTGAGATTTGAGAGGAAGTAGTCCCACACTCACTGCAATTCAAACCTTAAAGTGCTTTGATTTGTTTACTATAACATTCAGGATACAATATAGAATTACATTTAATACGAATGCAACAAAATGATTATTATAATCATAACATGGATTTTGAGAAGTAGTTATGGAAGATGCACTAATCCAACACGCGGTCACACTATGGTTATGGTATAACGTGGAGCGTTTTCAAGCCCGCAAAAACCACAGAAGTCGTATGCGACTAGTGATAGTGCAACCTGCATAATATTATGTTACCTGATGTCACGTCAGTCATTACTCATTACAGCTTGCTTTTCTTTTTCCTTTGTCAAGTCCACAGCACCGTTTTTCCATTGATTAAACTATTATTACCATTTGTGCGGGCTCAAAAGTTAGTAGACGGAGCTTGGCCACTTTTATCATGGAGTCGTGTCTGCGAAACTGTACCCCTTTTGCTCTGGCAGAGCACGAAATATGTAATATGTACATTGGGATGGCACAAGAATAGCAATAATAGGTTCTGTCTTGCGAAAGTGCAAGAAGCAACAGGTGGTACGTTGTATGCACTCCTATTGCCTCTCTGCATAAATTCACTCACGTTCAAAATAGCTTCATCTTTTCCGACGTTGAGTTAAAAGCTCTTTGGCAGCCGGTTCAAATGTAAACAACATCTTAACCAGCAGTACCAATGCCAACAGACAACTGAATGCACATCTTGTAAACAACAAAACAGTTTGTAGTGACCAAATGCTGCAATCTTGAACGTAAAATTGTAGTATCTGTACTTACACGACTCAGATATTCTTATTCTTCCTAGGTATAATAGCAACGTTAACAGAAACTGTATTCGGTGAAGGTGATGATAGATATTTTTTTACTCTACCTTAATTTCTGCAGCTTGCATTTTTTCAACAGTCGTAAAACAAATGTAGCATCTGATTTGAGTACTTTAAATAAATTTTGAGAATTTTTCAATCAACTTGCACTCACTCACTGCCTTGGAACAATAATATTAATTCGAAACGATTGCATGGATGACACACATAGAACCAGAAACATAACATGTTGACATGATGCGTTATTAGTTTAAAGCAAGGCAATTGCTAAATCCCATTGTTAAACCTATTGTGATTCAAATGTATGCTACAGGTGTCATCCTAACAATCGAAGTAGTCCTTAGCGCATAGAAATGAATTTGTGCTTATTATATATTTTATAGTAATCTCAGATGTCATTCCTAGAAAGTGCAAAGAATTAGAACTTGGGAACAAAAGAATTCAACAGTCTAAGTTATCCCATCCGTGCCGTGTACGGTGAGCACACAATTGTGCAATAAGTCTGCGTATCCCTATTGAATAGACAACATTCGTTTCTTCTCCGTTCACCAAAAAAGCTCACTATTCCTGGAAATGAAGTGTAGTGATATCAACATAAAACGATTTTATATCATTTAGAGTTTAGTAACCAACGTTTAATTTTAATAATTGTGCTTTGTGTATCAACAATCAACACTTTCAAATTTTTAGATCTGTATGAGTTAAAAGGGTCGTAAAATTCCCAACAATGCAGAAAGGAAATGTAGCTGTAAATATTATAATGCATCATAACTGAAGAAATCATAAGCACTAGTTTTTGGAAAGTAAAAGGACAAAAAGTGAATGAAAAAGTACAACGGAGCCTCCGTCCTTTTACCAACGCGAATGATAAGAACTAATATTGTCACTTAAGTGAAGGTTTTATGAAATAAACGGTGAGGTGAAGAGTCCGTCCGTCGTTTCAGAAAAACAATCTACAATCTCTGTTCCCTAAGCGTGAAATGAAAGACCGTTTAGAACGACTACATGTAATCAGTTCAAGTTAGACATCTTGTTCCCAGTCAGTCTTTTGTAAAGGTTAATTTTAAAAAGTGTCTTTAATTGAAGTGAACTTTCCGGTGAAGACTGACGCTTTCCAATGATAAAGTGAATGCAGTTTAGTAAAATAATAACAATAATAACAGTGCGTTACACGCAGGTACTTGAAATGTGAAGCACTGAAAAAGTGACATGTGGAAATATATGGGGGTTTAATGCTGTACTTACATAAAACATTTTGTACGTGAAGTACACTCACCACTTTGCATGTAACCTTAGCCCATAAAATGAAGCAAAGACAAAAATCCATCAAAACACATAACACCTTTACTATTACAAGCTGCATTTACTGTGTCGGAATGAGCTACACAAATGACTTGCATAAGAAACAATTTTCACGAACTCATTTCTCCTCTAGTTCAAAAACAAGGGAACATGACCGACAAGAGCTGTTAACCTAATAATGGGACGCATGTGCTCAATTTTTGTGATTAACCTAAAGGAAAAAATTGTAAAGGTGTAAAATCTCGCGAGAACATCTCGAATTGTGAGCTTACAGTATTACATTGATAAGCTTCACTTTTCTATTTTTCACAGTTCACAGTTGCTTGAGTTTGGAAGTGGCAAACGATATGCAGTGCAGCTATAGCTCATCATTGTCCTATCTCATCCATTTTGTTCACTCTCCCTTTCTTCCTTGCCTTGAAGTTGGAACGTTCATACTGAGACAATGGAAGCAAGCTACAGTAGTACGATGACGTTCATTTGCCAAAATGTGTACGTAATACGGTTCCTTAATACTGCTCTTACGTATACCACTATAAAGTACAGCATTTCGCAGTTTTTCGAGTATCATCATGTGATGTGACAAGGCAAGGTATACTGGTAAAAAAGATGTTCTCAGAAGGTTCAAGTGTAATAAAACCACAAGTTTTGATCAAAATTGTAGATCGCTCATTCTCATTTTAGTGAGACCAAAATGATAGCACAACTGTCTTTTCCAGCAAAAAAAGCGTGAGGAAATCTTCAAAAATCAAATGTATTATAGTGTAGCAGCAAAACGCAATTCTAATAAGATATTGCGAGCCGCATTTTCCATTTAAAATTGTTCTTTGAGGTGGGGAGTGAGACAGCAGTTGTGGATTCCGGCGAACTTCGTAAATGATTTGTGCATGCACTGTACACATGCACTTTTTTGCATGAATCTGCGCTACAGAATATAAAGCCATGCGAACAGAAATGATTCCGTACTTGGATGCATGAAAGTTGTGCTATGTTGTGGAACTGCGGATGTCTCTCATCGGAGTAGAAACCATTTTACGAAAAATTTTCGTTCATCCTCACCCTATATCTTCTTCTTTTCTTTATTATATAACAGCTTTCGGTGCTTTTAATACTTCAAATGGGATTTGAACTAAATAGGGAAAATTCAATTTCACTTACAAACAAAACGAGAGACTCACACGTTCGAACAACAAGAGTCGAGTCATTATTGCTATTACATGAGCAAAGCGCACTGTATGCATTGCATTGCCTCATTCCATCATATGGTTAAGTGACTGATGGTTTGGCGGGGCCGTCGCCACTACGACCATCGCATCACATCGCATCGCATTGCCATCAGGCCGTCACCACTACCGCACCGCCGCCACTGCCTTTATAAAAAGTCACTTTTACTTTTGCCTTGCATCATCAGTGCGAATCATCATCAATGTTCGAATTGCAACCTCATTTGCACCAACAACGACACAGCAATAAAAAGTGAGAAAGGAGAGAGAGAAACGACGACTACGACGACGACGAAGACCTTTTTTTGAATGCATCGTCTTTAGTGTCTATAATGGAAGACTTCTACTATCCAAAGGCTTGTCAACTGCAATGGAATGTCCATTGACAACTTGCAGTCAGATGTAATCAAATGCTAATTGAGATATTGCCACTTTGCATTGCTTGCATAAATTGTATGATTTCATATACGACCATGAACACAAGTATTATACCAGAGTACATCTTACATCGGACTATGATCGGGCGAACACTGCCACTGCCGCGGAAGTACACAGAATACAGAGAGACGAAACAAAAAGTGCAGCGGTCCTGTCATTCTATCGGTTGATGTCGGAAAAAAACGATCGGCTAAGATGCATTACTTGTTAGCGACCACGTTACGTAAGTGGCTTGGAAATGCAGTGTTGTGTCCCAGCAAGCAAATGACTTCAAGGGCCATCCTTCCCGCCTACAAAGTGAATTCGTTAGTGGAATTAGCTACGCATACAAAGCATACGAAGCGACATGGTCGTTCGGGGCCATATTACATTGTCGAATGCACCTTAACAAGGCTTATGGACTTGGTGAGATGCGCTTTCACAGCAGGTTCACTGCAGTGCAAATAATCAAGAAAAATATCCACGTTCCAAATTACAAGCGCTGTCACTCAACAGTGAGGACGAGACGGACGATAAAAAACACAAGAGGAATGACACGACACTTGTTGTATGTAACTTAGTTATTATTACGATTTTGTGTGCCGACGTCTCTGCTGCCTCGGTCGAAGACGCCAATGCAACACACACCGGAATTCCATGAAGACATGTGTTTATTATCTAATTTACTATTCATACAACAAAAGGGAGTGCGCTGAGAGGGTCCTACACAGTTTATACTTCCTTTTGCAACCCCGTCCCTTTTGCTCAATGAGATTTCTTTGTGCTTTTGTGCAAATCTATCAATAACTCTTTTTGCTATCTGTGTAATTAGCGATCGTGCTCGCGCTCATTGCAAAAACCATTTTGTAATAATACAACACAACGCCACCGTAGGGACTTTTATTAAAATCACTTATTCTTCAGACTCCCGACGCGTCTTTGACTTTACAAGTGAGCTGTCACAATCGTACGCAAGCATCATGCGATTCTTCGGCTTACACATTGAAGAGGTTGCAATTTTTTTATGGCAAAGCCATCAAAACTTTCTCTATATATGTAAGTATTACTATTGCATTGCTTTGAGTACCTTTGAATTACAAATTCTTGCTCTCTCAGGACGGGACATCCTACAAAACACACGGAAGAGATCGGTCCATTAGAAATTACTTAACGAATGTTCTATCAAAAATGCAAACTGCTATTGTCAGATATCATTAGCACCATCATCGGACAGTCTCTCCACCTTGTCAACGGTTTACTTTCTTCAATTTTAGAGTCATTAATTTTCCATTACGACTGCGACCGCAGCTGTACGACAACTAAAGCCCGTTTTACATCTCACAACAAACTCGCATTCTTGCATTTTTTATCACGCACAACTGTACATAGAGCACAATATCAATTCATGTAGAAATTTATATATTTGTTTTTTCCAAAACTCTATAAATTTTATTGTCTTTGTGGAAAGCGTTTAGTATATACAGTAATTCATATATAATCCTCTTAAGAGTGTAGAACGACATAACTACCACAAGTGCAAGTATTACTGAATAACCAGTCATTAATTTGTTATTAGTACTTATTATATTAATTTTTTCTGTACTTTGCTGTTTGTTAGGGCTCTGATGCTTGTTTTTGGTTCTCACTTGAATATTATTTTCATTTTGACTATTATAATTCTCATGCCATAAAAGTGACTCTGTCAAGTAGTGGATTAATATAAGTTACTATTGTGAGTATGGAAACTCAATAAATCATAGAGTGGAATGCAATGTTCACATAAACAAGCGTTTCTTTTGCATGTACTATGACGATGTCATATTGCATTAAAAGCCGATACTTTCTAGGGCAAATGTTTTGCCGGTGCAAGACAATAGATCGTGTCAAATACATTTGAGATATGCTTATTAATATTGCAACACAGTGAATAAAAGCAGAAAATAAAAATTTCTCATGAGTAGACGACTACCGCGTGTGTCTTAGTTCATTGTTGCAACTTGGTGTGGAGACAGAGGCAAAAGTCGTGTAAAACACAAGGCTAGACATTTTTTGTGCTTGAGAATTTCCCA
This sequence comes from Harlomillsia oculata, assembly GCA_019776145.1. Classification (NCBI taxonomy): domain Eukaryota; kingdom Metazoa; phylum Arthropoda; class Collembola; order Entomobryomorpha; family Oncopoduridae; genus Harlomillsia; species Harlomillsia oculata. The sequence continues at coordinate 5,869 of JABASF010002581.1, forward strand.
TCACATTGTCGCGAATTAAATGTTATAGCTTTTGATTTAAGCTCAGACAAGTTGACTACAAACACATCTGCGCCAAACACTTACCAAGCTGAATGGTCGATTACCACTTTGTTCACAGTGGAACAATAAAGTCCACTCCTCCTTCAGAAACACTGTTTTGCATCGCATCATCGGGCTTCGTTTAATGCGCCATTTATTGCATTTGAATTTGCACTATTCCCGTGACAAAAAGTGCAGATAAAATACATTCATTGCATTGCACACCTGAAGAAGGATGACAAAGTATTCGTCCTCCTTTGTGGCTCGTAATGTGAGTTAAAGAGGATAGTGGACAATGACTTTGAGTGCAAAATGAATAAATTCCTTTGCTTTGAAAACTCATTGTTGAGTGGTTTTTATACCATCGTTGAGACAGGGAGAAAAAAAATTAATAAAATTTGCATAAGAAGTGCCAACAATGCAGCTCTTGTCCGGTGTCAGAAAATTGACATTTTTTGTATAGCATGTGTAGCCGCGACATTTCAGTGTCACAGTCTGGTATCAAACAAGTAGTACGGCTGGTTTTGCATATGCGTGGATTTGAAGAGTCTAATGCTCGTGTACATTGCACATTTCATTGTAGACTGTTATTGTTATGTTAGAGGCTAAGTCTAAGTCACAAAGAAATGAAATTATTTCCTCGTTTGTTTGCAGTCTGCAGTGTTGAACTCCGTAAAGCTCTACGGTTGTGTAGGCTAGTTTGCCATTTTGCTAGTTGGTTTAATGTCCCTTATGATCCCGACTCATCTTACCTTTCCGCAAAATACAGGTATGCGCCTCAACAATAACAATAAGAATCATATACTTTACTTTCAAATTACTTTTCTTCATCTGAGCAACTGGGCAACTATGAGGATGATTATTACTGTACGAAGCCAAGAACAGTCTCTACACTGCACAGCCAGCCAGGTCTCGTCTCATCACAAGCCGGATCGTCCTGATTGTTATTATTATGATTTTGCTTATCGTGGAAAACAAACGGGATTTTTGAGACATGTTACATCCTTTACTGTCTGGCCCGGTCACAATTACCATTGGTCATCGGACAATCCATTTCCCTAAAATGCTTCAGCTGAGTCCTTATGATTTACGGAATTTCTAGACTGAGACATTCTTACAATAATGGCAATGGCACACAAAACAGTAACTGCAACTTTATAACCATATGTGACCCAAACTACAGGTAATACATGTATACTACCATTATACTATATTGCAAAAAATGAAGAATGCAATGCCAAATTGCATTTCGGTCCGCGAAATGTAATAGTAATTGTATCTGTATTGCGGATTTGTAGAAAACTTGTCCCCATCTGTTGAATGACATACCGTAGAATCTGACCGTTTTATAAATCCCTACTTCTACTTCATCATTTCATCATACTAAATACATCACATACGCGTTCTGAGCTATACTATTCCACGAATATACAATATACGTCTTTAAAAAGCAAATAGCTGCACCTGTTATAGTTATAGGTATTATCAAATAATACTTCTAAAATATATTTTGTGAGCCTTCATACATATCTTATTTTTGGGTATCAGAATTAGTGACGAGGTCCCTTTGAAGTAGTAAAAATACTTCAAGGAATTTGCCACTCTGAAGAAAATACATATCATAATACTTATGAATGTACGATGAAGTGCATATATTACGTCACACGAAGAAAGCGATACAATGACACGCTCGAGTTTTCATAAGCAAATACACAAAGTGTTGAGTGAGCGACACTTGGTGACAGTTTTAAGTTGTCTTACAGTGATTTGGACTTGAGATTTTTGAGTGTATGCATTTCCTGCAAGTCTGCAAGTACGCACTCGTATGACTTGTGTCCAAAGTGATTAGTAAGACCAAATGGAGAAGGGAACAAGGAGCCACCACCCGGAATAGACGAGGACAAAAAGTCCCGAAACGCGTCTCCATGTACGTACAAACGAGTGGTGGGGAGATAGAAGACGTGAAACAACAACACTTACAAGGAGATATGGCAAATTGCCACGGCATGTGCCGAACGAAGACACCAGCTTTTATGGCCAAGTGAGATTGCTCAGTGTGCAACAAATCGGAGAAGTAGTCGGTTATAAGGCTAATAAGTATACCACTGAAATGGAGAAGAAGCAAAGTTCGTGAAAAGAAGTTGGAAATCTGGAGGAAGAGGAACATGCCGTCTCTTCTTCTGAATTTTTATGAACGAAATTCAAGTCGAGCATTTGGAAAACAGTACGGAGCGCATAAGACTCCGAAAGAAACAAAGTTCAAGTTCCCTGCAATACATAGAACATAAAATGCCACAGGAGGACACATGCCATGCCGCGAGAGAGACAAGAGAAAAAGCTGAACCTATACAATTTTTTCCTTATAGCTTTTTGCCACCTCCACTGCAGTAGTGTGCAGTTGAGTTAAGCTAGAAGATCCATATGCCGAAAGAGAATTAGACTAACAAAAAGTGAGTTTGGGTTCCCGATATTTCTCACTTTGAATCCGGAAGCGCAACAGAGAAGATGCAGAGAGATAGACAGAGAGAAGCAGGTTTTTGCACGCGCTTGGAAGAGTGAAGCTATGGAAAATTGATTCGTCAACCACAAAGTCTTGCCAAAATCTTTCCATTCGAAAGTGCACCTTAAAGAGATTTATGGCAGTTTGGTTTGTGTTCTGTGCCGACGCTGATGCTCTTCTTGAGTTCTGTTACTAGTTGAACTCTTCCCAAGAGGTGCAAGCTAATCACCCTTTTAACAATGTACTAAATTTTAATTCACGCACAAAAATTCTACTCAAAAATCAGCATTAAAGTTCCAAGCGTACCTTATCGTGTTGCCAGGAAGTCACCTCAAAGGAGCAAAAATTCAACTCACATTTTTCAGTTTTCTCATGTCACAGTTCAGACAAGAGGCTATGCAAAAGCCACTACTCTACTGCGAAAGTACTAAAACCGACACAGTAATTATAATGAATTGCACAAATCTGCACGGTTTCACTTTGTCAGTCGACACTATTAATGCACCGTTTGCAAAGAAACAAAATATTGCAGCAATCCTTTTTCCTCCTGCACAAGTCACACAGTGATGAGCCACTTTATATTCACACCTGTTCGGTCGCACGAAAGCAACTCTTAAACACATGCACTCAATTCAAAACCAGCAAAAGTCTCAAGTCAACAATCCATCACAACAATGTTTTGCTAGTAATATTCGTAGGTTCAATTTCAAATGCAAGTTGCACGGGACAAAAGGCACAATACTGGGGAAATGTGCACCGCATAAATATACGCTCCGATCCTGATTCTGATTGCACACTCAAAATTCCTCTCTTTATGTCAATGACAATGACAAAAAATCCAAAACCACAACTGGATTCCTCAGTTTCACGTCACAAGTTCCAGTCTCCAACTCCGAGGAAAACTTCTATGAAGCGCTGTCGTTGGCACTTGAGAACGTTTCGAGAGAAGTTGCAAGTGAATCTTGTCAAAAAAGAAGGAAAACAACTTGCTGTATCGCCAACCAAGCTTCCAAGAGAACGGAACGTGCAGAACGCTGCGGTTTGCCGTCCAACGAGCAACTGAGCTGCCTGCAATTTCCTTCACCCTCTAGTCAATACGACGCAAGCAACCCTGTTCATTGCATTGTGACTTGTGAGAAGGAGCAGATCTCTCACTCCCAACAAAATGCAGTATGCCATGCATTTAGTCGAATACATTACGTTTCCTAGTACGCTACCCATGCAATGTAATGCTCACGAACGTGAATTCTATCCACGGTACACAAACTTAACGTCTGTACTTGATTCTTCTCTAGGGATGGGGATGCTGGATGCTTTTTGACTTTCGCTTCTCTCATCTCTAGCTTTTCTCCCGCGACCCGCTTTCAGATGTCTCGAATGAAACTGGTGACTGAGGCTTGAGCCTGAGTCTCCACACTTGCACTACTCATACTCCCAGGTTCCAGAATTCCCGACCATCTCATCTCAAGTCTACTACGACATTACTACTACGTTAAAACATAACACACCCACTCAGCTTCACACTACATGCTATGCCATAGATAAGGATGCAGTGAAACAAACTGGGTCCAGAAACTTGGGATGCTGCGGGCAAGCAACTGAATCTCTGGATCACTGCTTTTCACACTATCCACACATACGCGAAGAAACCAAAGGAGCCAAGCTATTTTATGGTTTTTGGTGGACCCACGGCTAGCATTTCTCTACGGAGACCTAAATATAAACTCACTCTTCGTCTTCTTCCAAGCTTAATACACCAAAAAAGCCACAAAAACGAGAGATACTCCACGAATCAAATTAGGGTTGATTGAGAATCGTTCCCTTTATNTCCCTTTATCACTCAACCTGCTATTTGAAGAAACCTCGGAGAGTGTTCTGACACTAATTACATCCTGAGAGAAAAGTGGCTACGTTGAAAGTACTACTACACGGCGCATTGAGTCGCAAACCGTATATTACAAAAATGCACGGACAAATAACTCATCTTTGGAAGCGTTTCAGTCTCGTATAAACCGCATAACATTACATTACACTCCTGGTTATATATATTTCATCATAGCATTCACTCAATCTTTCGAACATTCATCCCTTAGGAAAGATAGCAAAACTACATTTTTAAGGAAAAAACACCAGTGAATTCTTTTAGGAAAGAACAAAAACAAAAACTTTTAAAAAATAATTACGCTTAGCAAAAATTCCGAATTGTCCTTTTTATATATAGGAGTGACACTAAGCGTAGGGTAGAATCATTTACTACTGCAGGACCGTCGTAAAGTAAATGCCACTGAAGTCACAAGACGAGTCGTATATCAAAACCCACCTGGAGTCATTTAGGCCTTGCATTTTATATGAGGCTTATTATGGAAGAAGCTGAAGGCAGCTCTAAAATATACTCGAGATGAACGTAAAGGCAATCATTCACCCCCAAAGGGGTAACAACCCTCTTCGTTTTTGCAACGTGGCTCTCTTTTTCCACTGCACCTCTTCCCTTTAACATACATTCGCCACAAGTGTCGTATCTTCATCAACGACCGATTGAATGCATTTCACCTTATTCCCCACCTACAAACCACTTCACTATTCCTCATATACCATTTTCTTTACATGTCGATAGCGAAACCTAGGAATAATATTATAATGCACTACTGCATTAAATTTCCCCAGCATAACGTCAACGGTGTCAGCGTTGTTCCATAAACCTGAACACTCTATTATTGCTAATGCTAATGTCACATCAGCTTGAAAGCTATTAGATACTAGTCTTTGATAAACTGAACGGATACTCAGAGTACATAATATATTATCGCACTTTGTTACTGGTTCCAACTAATCTCATGACATTATGAACGACTAATACTTGAAGAATTAAAAGTGTTTAAACCCCCAACAGATTCTGAGAGGAAAGCCTATCCTAACCCTAGCCTAAGCTTGTCAAGGTGACTTTGAAGAGATAATGTGATTCAGATACGACGAGCGGAAAAGTGTGACTTGTAAAAAGGAAATGTCTTTTTGCAACTTCCGTTTTCCCAACTTTCAACTTCAGCAGTTCTTCGGTTGTCATTAAGATGGATTCTAGAAATCTGTCATTTATCAGCAAAGGAAAGGAATGCAATGGTAGTACTCGGTTGCGTTGCAACTTACAAGCAATGGGATATACAACACTTAATACACTAATATCGTACTGAGGAATGAATAAAAAACCCCTTGTTTTTTGCGATTTTGATTTACAGATGACAATTGTGTTTTAAACTTAAACCACTGTTTCTGGAGTTCTTAGGTTGACAAACTGAACGAAGAATTGCATAAAAGGCATGATACTCAGATATGATGGAAACAAAGACCAAAAGAATGCACCAGTTGGTTGTGAAGGTGCATCAAGCTTGATGGTGACTTTGACAAAGACCTTAGAAAAACCACAATATGCAATACGTTCCAGTTTCCTGTCGTCACTGCATTTTGCTATGTACTGTTTACGATTTTCCCATAGCGTTAACCATGACGTTTTCTTAAGGACAAGTGGTCATGGAGGCAACTTTTTGTAACTCTTCAAAACGAAAGGATTCAAGATTTTATTTGTAATGCATCCGGTGCATTTGAGGCTCACCCTGACTGGTAAAAAAGATCGTTTCCTGTCCAAAATCTTAAAAGAACAGGAGCCTCAAAGGAGTTGCAGTAGTTCCTTCCAGTGTACACCATGTTCTGACGTGCTAATGAGCGAAGGTAACTCTTCCAGAACGTACAACACAATACCTTAACTTTTTGTGTGGTCAAAAGTATGATTTGTATGAACTTACCTTTGCCTCGAGGAGGTGGAGTCGGGACGCAACTCGACAAACGGCTCGGGTCTTCCCACAGCATCCCTGTGTAAACAAACAAAAACTAACATGAATCTTTATTTTCTTACTTGTGCAAGCACTCATTCATATATTTTTTAAACCGTCGAATAGGAAGAGCATTATAAACAAAAAAGATCTTTGCACCCAAGACAAATATAGTTTTAGTAGAGTGATAATTAAGGCTAATAATGCTTGAAATGAAAGAAATGAAATTAGTATGAACCTATAGCGTTAGTGTTATTTATTACTAGCACCAAAGAGCACAATGCTAAAATCTTTAAAATCATCCTTTGTACGATGGAATGAGGAAAAATTTAAGTCATCTCTGAATAATGTCGCTCTGATTATGAAGTTTCACAAAAAAGAAACTCCCAGGTCCTAAATTCTTAAAATCTCTCACGGTGGCTGTGCAAATAGCATGAAACGTTAAACAAAAAGTCAAAAAAGTTAAGATGATGCGAAGCCACAAACGCTGAAACAAATTTGAAGAATATTCCTTTTCAGGTAAGAAATGTGATAAAATCATAATGCACACAAACAGTAGACGCATAGATTGTTGAAAGGATGAAGGGGTATAAAACCTTTCATTATTATTATTATTGAGACCTTGATTCAGTAAAGCAGAAAGAATGAGAGTTCATCATTTTACACACACATTGTGAATAACTATAAAGGAAACGTGATTCTTGTCCATCAAATTGAACACAATTTGAATCCAAAGAAACAAACCTCATTTTCCAAACTGGTGGCCTATAAAGGTGGTAAAATATAGTGGGCAAAAATGGATGGATGGTGGTTGTGAATAAGTTATTTAAATGACAAGTGCAAATAACTAAGATGGCAAAGCGAGCAAATTATTGTGAGGGAAATATATGCAAACGTGATGATGGACCATCATGACGTTACTTGTATTCCTATAGAACAACTTGGAGGCGAGTAGTCAGGCAAGAAAGGCGAAACATTAAGGGCTCATCTGAATGATGCTTCTGCATTGCATTCGCATGAAATTGAGGATAGGACACATTCATAGGCACGTTTGTCTATTAGATTTTCGTGCAGCCTAAATTACATATGTGTATTTACTCTCGACATTCTCAACCTTGCGCTTTTACAGTGTAAACTGTAATGCGAAGTAGTTAGAGTCGGAGGAAAATGTCCGTCTAATGTTTGCTTGATGGAGAAGAAATTACACGTTATATTTTCAAGGCTTGGAAATTGATTTCCTGAGAAATGAAGTCCATATTTATTATATAGCTTTCTTGTTCAAAATCTCTCTTTCCTTCTTTCACTGTTATATTCAGTTTTTTCTTCTCCGTATACGTGAAATAACAGAGACAGTTCTTAAAATAAGCCCAATTGCGAATCAAGTGCGTTCACGCATGCAGTCACGCACCACCGTCGTGAAATTCCTAGCATAATTGTTCCTGGAACATCGCACGTATTTAGTTTCCATTAACGTCGTGTGCATTGCACACTAAATCTCATGTCAGACATTGGACGTTCTTTTCAAACTCAACCTGAATGACTTCAATGCTTTTTTGATGCTACAATAAGTCTTAAGTCTCCTCCACTGTTTTCTCATGGGTTACGGTTACATAGCTCTGCATACTTCTTACGTTTTGTTTACTTTATACAAGAGAATTAAATGATCGTAATTGTCGAAGCTGTGTCTTGTCGTTACACCATTTGAATCCAGAACGCACGTGTACCAGTACGCCAAAAACGTTTCATTATCATCAATACGGTATGCAATTGAAAAAACCTATACGGTAATGGTGATGCTAAATGATCATATA
>JABASF010002582.1:0-14037 GCA_019776145.1 Harlomillsia oculata
AAAATCGTTCGTTAACTTCTGAGCAGGAACTTAATATTTTAAAATTCGTGTAAGCTACATTATTGCTATTTTGATAATTAACTATTAGTTTCACAATTTTCACTTACAATGTCAATAAATGCGAGAACTTTTGAAATTGTAAAAGGAGAGAATCCGCAAGTGAACCGAGGTAATCTCGGAGGTCTTTGACTCCAAGTTGGACCCTGGACATAGTCTTCAGGACGGGAAATGGGAATCCCATGTCGTAATTGCATGAACTTGTGTGACATGAACATTTTGAGGCCTGTTCAAAAATGTATCTTTTTTTGAAAAAAAACCAAGCGAATGAGAGAGCAAAGAAATGGCGAACGAAGGAAAACACAAAAAGCGGAAATATAAAAAAAAAGCCTTTGCAATGTCGGCGACTAACGAGAAATGCAATCGCAATCCCGTCAAAATAGCGATAGGTGAGCCAATCACTCAGGGGAGTGCGTAACCCGGGTTCGATTCCCTTTACCAATATTCCGAATTCGGGTTAATTCGGTTCGACAGTCTGATAGTAAACCTAGTAGGGCTCTCCTCTTGTCTCTATTTTCTCTTGAAGCATTATCTCTAATGGTCATCAAGAGAACTATCGATTCGGCTCAGGTGTACGCTCTCTTTCTCTTATGCTCACAGTACACCTCTATAGACCATAGAAAAGATTATTATTCTCGTCTGGTTCTGTCACATTGTCACTTCCAGACAACAAGGTGACAATTTGACTGTTTGACTGTTTTCCTTTCTAGCTTTTATTTCATTACAGTGGTTTGCATAATAGAATTATTTGCATTGAGAAACATTAATCAAATTATGTGAGTTATATCGTCCGATTTAATTCAATAAGGAGTTCCATTTGCGATGATGATTTCGTTGTGTGCGACTTCTTGTTATCGAATCAATGTAGTAATTCCTTTGAATTCTTATGTGAAATGTGGCATTTATGCTTCTTTTGGATACAGTTTTCCATCTTCAAGAGTAAAATCACCAGCCATCACTAAGGATGACAGACCATCCTTTCCAGAGACGACGTCTGGAATTTCCTTGCTGTCCTTTGTTGTGAATGTGCCCGATGGGCCTAAAGTACGAAAATATAGCGTGAAAATCAAGTCTTGTCAATTTCATGTAAAGTAATGAGGTTTACATACTTGCAACAACCGTTCCATCAAACCGAACTTTAGAGTTTCCAAAATCCCCACTAATAGCATTTCCTCCCCCACGTTTGACCAAATCACTGAGTTTGTCTTCTATTCAATTGATTAATTCAATTTTAGTCTTTTAATTGAAAACATTTCAAAGAGCAAAATTATAATCGAATAAAATACCAACTTTGTACTAAGGTCCGTGTCATTCCTAAGTGAATGCATGCCAATAATGTAATTAATACGATAATTTTCCACATTGTCCGTTCTTCAAAGAGTTGGAAGATGTTGATCTAATTTTGTTCGGGCTCCGCTCAATGTCAACTGAGACGACAAATAACTACAACTAATGCTTTCGAAACGTAATTATCACTACATGCCAGTTATTTCTCATCGGAAAGACCAAGTCGTTTGTCATGTTTGTAATGCAATATTGTTCCGGACTCGCTGCTCGCTCACAAATGCAAAATTAATTAGCTTCTGTACAGTATTTCCACAATGTTGGGTAATTATTTACTGAGAACTCGCATATACTGCGACAATGGGATTGTGACACAACAAGCGTCGTTGTAAGTGCTGTAATTAAGGCTAGGTGATATGATTGCTAATTATCATGACATGACACAAATATTATTTCTTAGGAGAACAGTATGCAATGTTCCAATACGTCTTCGTGTCTCCAGCCGGAGGAGAAACGTTCACCACTGACGTTCCAGCTCGTCCTGATGTGGCGTCCAATGTTCCAGTTGGGCCAGCAGCTAAGGGTTAATTAAATGTGTCATGAAAAATGTCACGCTTGTTTACTTATTAATGTCAAATCACCTTTTCCTCCAAGCGGAAACATAGGATTTGTGTGACGATTTCCACAGGTGGCCACAATGAATCTACGAACTAAGACATTAAATAATGTAATCAGTTTACATGATAAAATCATTAGTTCTTCGTGCTATAAATCTTTACAATGTTTTTGCATGAAATTCATCGTAGTTCCATCAATCAATTTACACTTACTCATATTATGAACAAAGCGACGAGCAGGGCTCAAACTATTCCATGATGGATCGTCATGCTCTTGGGAGTGTGGATTTCCGAAAACTGACAAAATTACTACAAAAAGGACAACAATTCTAATTGAGAAATTCATGATTCACGTTCACACGCACGTAACGCCCGTTCACAATTCACGAATTCACAATACGTTTAGAACAGCGTTTGACGTTAGAAATGGTTCAAATGATACTTCTTCCGAGTTTATATCCGGATATTTAGTGAATTACTAAACTATTAAATGGTAATGGTCATGTTAATGCTAATATTGCTAATAGGAAACTACTCATTAACTGCTTATGCATTTTGGTAATATGAACAGTACTATTGTATAAACAGATCATTATGATGGTTACGTGAAGGCTATGAATTTCATCTTAATGAAACAACTTATTAATTCACAATTCATGAACCATGAAGTCAAGGATAAGAATGATACTTGATACACCATGAAACCATGATCCATGAAACACCATGAATCATGATGATAATGATACAAAATCTAAAATCATTATCTTGGAATCTACTTTCAACCTAAGATTCATTTCTGTTTCATCTCTCATAAAACTACTGTTATTATTAATTAATAAAACCGCCGTCATGTCATGATGCGACTAAGTAAGTATGGTTTACGAAAAACCTGATGGAATCAACCCAACGTTCAAGGAATTTATGATCAAAAATTATCATGAATGTCTACTTGACTTTTTGTCATTTTTGTTAATTTCAAAGCGCAAAGAATTTCAATCCCATTCATATATAATTTGCTGATGTCATTAATTATTTTTAATTAACAAAATAAGTTAAGTTCAAAGTTTGTTTTACTTTTAGGTTTACACATTTACGTAATAATTACATTGCATTACAGTCGAACGTGCATTAGAATATGGCGAATGCGCAAAGTGCAAATCAATTTCGCACGAGCTAGAATCGAATGCAGAAGGAAGATTAACTTGTAACTAGTTTATGACGATGACATCACGAGTCCAGCGTTTGTGTCCAGGTCCACATAAAACAAAGGATGGCGACGACTGACGAAAGTGGACAAGCGGCTTTTTATGGAGAGAAGGACAAGGAAAGAAAGGTTCATGTTTTGTTACTTGCCTGCCTGGCTGTTTGTTGTTGTTCTTTGCTATTTGGTTATTTTGGATTTTGGCATGATATGAATGTGATGCAAAAGGAGCGCCGTGCCAGCCACATGTTCCCTGGTACAATTGCGAGCATTTCAAGTTGAACCCACCAAAAAGAAGAGATCCATTGCTTATAGGCAAAAAAAGCTGTGTTATAAGCGGAGAAGAGAAGTGCGACTATACCTTTTTCTTACAAGTCAAAAGAGACATTACAGCAACAGCAACAGCACTTGCATTTTCTCCAAAAACCCTTTGAGCACACATTATTTTCCGCTGTAAAGTAAATTGTGCTGGGAGATTTGGGATTCCACTGGAATTTTTGACAGAGTCAAAATTACACGGCTCGTTAATATTGTCAGCGTGTCACAGTGTCATCGTCAGTTGCCAAGCTTTATTTTTCCCATCAGGAACATACAAGATTGCAATTCATTGAGATTATAAAAATTACGTTGTTGTTAAAATAGCGTAATTAGACGGTTTCTTGTCAATGTGAACAATTCAACGATTTGTGTGACCCTGGCGCATCTAGTCGCGGAATGAAGCGGCGGAATGTGGACTCCAGCAAAACCCGCCGACCGATCAAGAAGATCCCGAAATTGTACGATGGACTCTACACGAGGTATGTTCATGGGTCGTCTTTGTTATTATTGTTCCTTTATGTCATGTCATGTGACGATGTGACCATGACCAGATGACCAGATTGCACTTTATTGCAATCAAGAGCATGTTTCTTGTTTCATTGTACACTATCAACGCTGTATGTAGATTAAGATTGGCATTGTGCTCGAGCTTGTTAATTATTGTCTTATTGTTGTTTGATGGGATTTACAGTGTAGTGGTTTACGTCAAACTGGTCCTTTTGTGGATTTGTGTAATGGGAGGGGACTTCGTTCTCGAATTTCGACTCGAGTACCTTTATCCCATTTACCTTCTCTTGCAAAATTCGTACGAAGCCTACAAGTTTCAAGGAATTGTAAGTAAAACAATAAACTAGAAACAATGAAGCGGTACAGTCGTACAGTGAAGTGAACTGATGTTTTTTAAAAATGTTATTTGATAATTTATAACATTTGATTTGTTTGCTATCGGCGTTTTATAGGCATTTGCTCTGCTGTTGGTCTGTGTTGTCGTGTCAGTGGACGTGATCTGTCTCGGGGTAATTCCAGCACCATGGTTGTACTTACTAGGGTCATTAGCAGTGTGGGGTCAATTTGGTTGGAACTTAACCCCTTGGGGCCCTTTCTTTCTTCTTCCAACTTTAATTTACATCGACGGGAAGGCCATACGACCCATTCCCACTCAACCACTTAGTCCTCTTGCCGCCCACTGGTATGACTGATTTTACAATAAATTGTCAATCCACCACATGTTCGATTGAATGTTATGGATGGATGGTAGCGAGATAATTAATTGCTGCTCTACAGTGTGGGGTTTCCATTGGTCTCACTTGGATTTGGACTCAAGTCCTTTATAGGAGGGCGGTTAAAGCAGCACACTCGTAATGACGTGTCGCGTCAGAACGAGGTTAGCATTAAATCGGTTTCTAGACATTATAGTCGTAAGGATGAATTTACTTGAATGATTGTTTGATTCTGATTGCTGGTTAAATTATAAATTGCAGGTCCTATACTCATTTCTATGGGACGCTCTTCCATTTACGAGCGCACTACAGATTAATAACAATGAGTTGATGAACAACGGGGCCGCTGTATTAATGAAAAAGGCTCCGTCGCCGGTGTCACCGACGCCATCGCGACGTAAATCGCTAGAAGTAACCAGTACAGAAGACCTCGTAGCGACTGTGACAACTCAGCATCATCATCAAAATGGCAAAGCTGGTGGTGGTGGGACGGTCAACAATGTGAATGTGGTCACATCGAGTCCCCCGCCAACAAGTAATCATAATCAAAATGGTGGGACTCCGTCGGTGTCTGCGCTTCCCCCCTCGGGCTCCAGTTCCAGTCACAACGGCCCAAGTCCGATAACGCCAATATGCAGCTGCATGATGGCTCCGAAGAAGAAGAAGGACGATTGCTGTTACAAGTAATTTTACATAACTTTCATTATTTAGTTAGTTGATGTTGAATGGTATAAATGGACTAATTTGACTTAATTCACTAATCTTATTTCTCTGCAGACTTGAGTCAGAGGTGAGAAAGTTACGTAGTGACCTGCACGTGGTCCGAACCACAGAATCTGAACTTAGGGGTCAAATCGGTGTTCTCCAGGCCTCGGAACGGAATCTCAGGGCTGATCTCGCTTGTCTCCAAGTATGTTCATTTACAATATAAGTATATCTCAAACAGAACGGCTTATTTTCATATTTAAAACATTTTCATTTTGTATTGAAGGGAGAGCATGAGTCCCTTCAGTTGAAATACTCAGCTTTTGCGTCGAAGAGTCAGGAAGAACGTCTCTCTTACGAGAAGAAACTCTTGGAAGAGAGAAGACAGAAAGAGAATGCCATCAACAAACAAAAGAAAGTATGTACTAATTGTCGCATCGCAATGTTAATGTTTATAAAAACATGTTATGTAACTTGTACGATCTTATTGCATCGTGACATTTTCTGTTCTAGGCTTCATCAGAGTGTTCCGGAGACTGTCGACGTAAATTGCGAGAATGTGATCGTGAGAAGGAAACTCTTCGACGCGAGGTCAAATTGTGCGAGGACAAGAATGCAAGAATTGAAAGGGAATTGCAGAACGTGAAGTCCACTCTTTTGCACGAGCAGAAAGCAAACAAGGTAGATCAATCGAATGGCTACAATGTGAGTCCTCCGCCAATTGCAGTACCAACGGCCGCGGAGACCGGACGACTCATGGCACTTTTGACATCACTTCAAGATCAGAATGCCCACTTGGAGTCTTCACTCACAGCTGAAACTCGACTCAAACTTGATCTCTTCTCCGCCTTGGGCGAAGCTCGACGTCAGCTTTCGATTCGGTATATTCAATTTCTAATAATTCATGTACATTCCTTTGTAGTTGTACAAGTGATTTCTACTATTTTAACTTTTATAACTGTATTCAAATCGTTTTGTTCTTCAGTGACTCTATGCTTAAAAGTAAAGAAGAGGAAAATGAAGAGGTTCGAGCTCAGCTTGTCGAGCTTCTTGGTGGTATGTCTGACTTTGCAAATCATCACTCTGCTCCAGCTCGTCCAGCACTTCAGCAATTACAACAACAAGGACTTTTGCAAGGGCTACCGGGTCGTTCTCTTTCTAACCATGTAAACCATCACGCTGTCGGCTCCCCGTCTCCGGGTGCAGTTGGACAACCAGCAGCACATCAGAGACTCAAGAATCTAGTGACAGGAGTTGTGGGCGACGCTTCCGTGCAATCAGGTCGAGAGAATCTCACTTCATTCTCCCCTCTTATCGAGTCTTAAGGACTTCCCTTTATTCTGATCCATTGTCTTTGTCATTGACTTCGTCATGGTCGGATGAGTTACTGACTTGGAAAAAATCCTAATCCCTATCTAAATAACCTACAAGGACAAAAATCAGTAAATGTACTGTAGTGCAAAATCCAGTTTGTTAAATGAGGAAGAGAATTCCTTGTTTTCTAATTGCCCTTTACCCGCAACACGTAAATGCATCTTAGCGAATTAATTTGTTATAGTTGCAATTATGCTTTGGTTAAGATATGTGCAATTAACCATGCTGACTTATTGTGTTAACTGTTGTTATTTTGGTCACTTGTGATTGTGACTCTTTACTTGTTCGCAATTGGTCGTAGAGACCGACGCCGCAGACTTTACTCGTAGACTTAAAACTTGAAACGGATTTTTTTGAGGTGTGCAGATGACTATTCTGTTTACTTTCATGTTATTTACTGATATTTACACGGTTAGTTAACTATTAACTTAAATTGTACTTCCAACTTCGGTTTAGTCCATTAATCCCAGTGTTTTGTTTGTCATTTAACCGTAATCGCAATTTATGTCGCAAGCTGCAATTCCTGATTTGAATAGTGTGCAAATTTTCATGTTCAATCAAACATTCTATAATTTCAAAATTGACTTTGTCATCATCTGCCAAGTCGAAATACGTGACTACATGTAACTTAAAAATCGATGTTCGCTGTGAAACCCAATTGTAAACTGACCTATAAAAGCCTAAGTACTGTACTTAAACAATGGAGGTATAATTCTATAATGATTCATACCTAAAAGTAAAACTGAATGTCATTTTAATGAGAATCGTAAAAAATGGGGTTATGACCTCTTAATAATAAATTGTGCTTGTAATGTGCTATTTATTGTACTGATGAACTAAAAAATCAAAAATGGAATCATGTAGGACGGCCGAAAACAAACATTTAAAAATTCGACCTTTTTTGTTGGTGTCATTTGAAAAAGTGGTATAATTTTGTGATTGACTTTGTGCTAAAACAAAACAGCAAAAACGTTGTTTGTTTTCTAAAGGTGACTTTTTTGGTATTTGCGTACTGACTAAATTTTCGACTTTGATTCGAACATTATTAAAATTGTGACAAAGGCGTCATCAGAATTGCATTTTGTGAGTTTATCTAAAAAACGTAAAAGGAGACTATCAAATTGTCTCATGTCTGTTGTCCTAATACCCTAAAAACTGACGAAGTCCATCATTGGAAAAATGTTATAAAATAAAAATCAAAAAAGTCTTGTGATGAGCAGCAAAAGAAAACTCTGTTTAACTTTGTTGTATTTCATTGCTTTTGTATTGTATATATGGGAAACTTTGAAAAAGGTATTCAAAACGTATGAAATATATATTTGGCAGACTATTATCATAAAGTAGCATAAATTCCTATCCATTTCATTTTCAGACATGAATTATTAGCAAAATTCTTTCGTTGAAATCCGGGTTACGACAGAATCAAGGAGCGTGGACACTTCCAATTCTTCTTCGGTGATTCCATAAATGTCCTTGATTGCTTGTTGGTCTGCGAGTTGCAACAATTCCGTCAAAGGAACTTGTTCACCTTACAAAAACAACCAAACCACAACAATGAACATAATTGCTAAGATTTTTTGCATTAGCCTTATTAGTTTACATTTGCACTGACCTTCAATACAATTCTGAATATGGAAGAACATTTCATCATCCCCAACAATAAGCACTTCAGTGTCGTCATCGCTCAATCCGAATTTCTGGAGTGACTCTGAAATCTATGAATTCAAATTCATGTATGCAATTAAAATCCAACATCCGGATTGGCACACCAAAAAATTGAATCACTGAATTAAATTACTACACGAAACCTACATTTTTAGTTGAGCTAATGCAATAAATTATTTCAGTGTACAAGGATTTGGTCCGCATCGTTCCTTCTTTCATATTGTACATGGCTTTTGTGACTGCGGCTCCTAATTGAAACTCATCCATTATCTGAAAATAAGGAATCACATTTCACGTTGTATTATTTATAATTATTATGCTTTATGCCATAGCCATTGATTGAGGAGGGCGAAGGTCAATCGGTCAATCAGGCCATTGACAATAGATAAATAACCATGCATAAGGAGAACGCTGAGCTAGTAATAAATATAAGGGCAAACTTACATATTTCGGTTTAATTAATGCAAACGGAAGTGAAGCTTGCAAAACCAATTTTCGTAAAGACGATGCATTTTGTACGTTCTTGAACAAAATCCGAACAAGTTTACTATGACTTTGAAAGAAGCTATCCATTACGAAATGAGAAGCCTTCAAACTCAATCACAAGTCACCTACACAATGAACGTTAGTGATTTAATAATCAGTGCTTTTTTTGTTTACAAGAAAATGATTTTGTCACCATGTGGGAAAAATGCAATCGTAGCACCGGGTAAAGTTTACAACTCGCGCCGAACATTCAGCAGCGCAAAGCCGAGTTTCTCACCTGTAATAAAACGAAAGAAAGGATTGGAGTCATTTGAGAGGATAATCGTCTCTTAAAATTTTTGAAAAAGATTTAGTATTTTGAAAATACAACACATTACTGTTGAAAGGTTGAATTTTGTTTCAGAATGTCAGGGTCTGCACCCATGGAGCGATTGACGGCTTTGGATGCCGTTGAAAAAGAAATACTCAACTGTCTTCAAAGTGCTGGTAAGTAAGCAAAATATTAGTTCACGATTTTTGTTCTTCGTGTCCGTGTCCTCTGATTTTCTGTTCAGCTTTTTCCGCTTCAACTCCAAAGTCGTCCAAGTGACCTTTGACCTTCCGATATTGGCTGATTAAAGTAATAAAATAATAATAATGATAATTTTGAAATGTAATGTACAGCATCAGCAACCACAGAGCTCAGCAAAGACAAACCGAGTCAGAAGCAAGTTGACAACCACACATCTCATTTCCTCAAAACGCTGAATCATGTGGAACTGGAAATGACGAAACATATCAATTACCTGACACAAGTGTCAACTGGTGAGTCTGTAAATTGTGGAATCTTAGTTTTTTAATACTCAACAATGTCTGCATTTCGCAAGGACGTTTGAAGCCGTAATGAAAGTGCAGAGAAAGTTAACGTCACCTATGCATTTTGTATAGGACAAGCACATGAAGGAAGCAGTTATGCATCTCAAAAGATTTTGCAAATGGCTTGGCATCGTTCTGAACATGCAAGATCCAAAGTCCAAGAATTGGAGCGAATGAAGACACAAATGCTGGCTCTCACGTCCACCGTATGTCGTCTGTTAGAGAACGGAGAGGAGAGGTAACCTATAATCTTTTTTAAAACTTACAATATTTGCATTCTTAATTACAGAGACAAAGTGGTGGCCGACCTGGCAGCGGTTCGTTGCCGACGACACCGACGTCTACGGTACCACCGACTCCGATTGGGCAACCACCTTCAGTTCCACCGTCATGAATTCGCGACTATTAACCATTAAATTATCAAGATACAAATTACTATGATTTTGTAATATTGCAGATATGCAGATATTTGTGAAATGTAAATACTTGGTTTATTCAAGTTTTTTTTAACAATTTGACAAATTGCCACTGTAATAAAGGTATTTTAAAGTAGTTCTTAAATATAACATAACTTTGTAGTATGTATCAAAAAATGAAGAAGGCATAGCAGATTCATCATCATCAGCAAATAAGAAGATAAGAACTCATTTATTTTAAGCTTTAGGATCGGTAGGGTCAAATTCAGGTACTTTCGATTTGTCCGTACGCTTTTTCTTTTCTTTATTAAAAACCTGACGAAAGTCTTCGCTCAATTCATCAATACCGTCATCGGGATCGCCTAAAGCTGTCAGAATCAAAAAAGGTCAAAATATTTTACAGAAATCTATATTAATATTTTAGGTATACGAGGCGACGGGGGGTGGACTACTAGTTTTAGGTATATGTAACAGGAATTTCAAAATATACGGATCGGCACATTCAACAAGCAGTAGTAAATAGCGAACCGACCTTTAGGCTCTTCTTCTTCTGAACTCGTCTCATCGTTATCAGAATCAAGACAAAGAGAAAGACCCGCACCAGCATCAACAGAACCCGGTACTGAAAAGCAAGTTGCATCTGGAAGTGGGTTGGGTTCTCCAGCCTTCCTTTTCTTCTTGGCCTCTGAAACTTCTCGTTGATGCTTCATTTTCAAATACAACGGACGGTAAACACTAATAACACCAATAATCAGTTATTGAAACTTGGAGACTTGTATAGAGATCATGCCACAAATACTAGAATGTCCTTACGTCTCGTATTCAACAACCGATTTTTCAACCCGCTGGAACAATTTATCGATTCCCTGTCCATCCAACGCAGAAACTGCAACATGTTCCACACAACTATAGAAATCATCCAGTGCAAGCGAAAGGGATGACGCTAGATTTGTCGCATAATCTTCCACATCCTTCAAGCTATTTTGAAACTCTTCAAAATCAGTGATCCATTTCTCTGTGAGAGTTGAGTCCTGAACATCGACCTTGTTCAGTGCAATGATAAGAGGAAGTCTTGTTTTGTACAAAATAGAACATGCGTAGGTCATGTTCGAGATGAACGTTATAGGATTTTGATTCTCCACGAGATCAGACACAAAAAGCAAAACTGTGGGAAATAAAGCTGCAAGACATTCAGTAATGATATTCCCCGACGCTGACCACATGAACACTTCAATCTGACCAGGAGTATCAATCAAAATGTACTTGTGTGTCTTTGCACGTTCTTTTAAGATATCCAACGCCTACAATCACAACATCACCAGTAAGTCAATCACAAATTATATATTGGAACATTGGAAGACCGTAAAACCGAAAGAATCACAATCCTGGTACCTGGTCGAATTTTGTGCAATATAAATTGAGGCAGGTAACAATAGCTCCGTTCGGGCCTAAGTTATACTTCTGCATAATATTCTTGTACTTCACAGCATCTCGTATGTCTAAAATAAGCAAACGTGCGAAATGAACGTTCAGTTCAGAAATCACATAAAATCCAATAAATGATTGATTAATTGGATAACTTACCGAGTTTACAAGGATATCCTGGATCCAAGCAAGCAGGATCCAAATTCATGGCATACGGAGCATTTCCTTGCTCTTCAAGATCCCGATACAAGCGTTCTGTCAATCTCGTCTTGCCCGAACCAGCAGGGCCGATAACTAAAATCACCGTGGCTAACTTCGATTCACTTCCGGATGCACCCTGAGAACTTGTCCCGGGAGATGCATCTGTGACCTCCATTTGATCTGAAGCCTGCACTTCAACTTTCGGGTCATCCAATGCCATTGGCTCTTCATTCTTCTTGGAATCCGATTCCGTCATATCCATTGCTTCCTTATCCGCAACAGCCTTAGCTGATGGAACTTGCTCAGTGTCTAAGTCCATTTTCCTACAGATTTCAATTCAAATCACAAAAATTGACCAACTGTACCAATTTTCTAAGAATCCGTGGAATTATTTTAGCAATTCTCAATTTTATTTCGAAATGAGACATTATTTGGAAAACCACGACGCAGTGTCACCCAGGCCAGAAATTAAAATGTTCAATGACGATGACAAACGAAATTAATCATACCGTTTCCTGTCGAATCCAACTGTCCAACAGTCCAACTTTAATTAATCAGTTTCTTCCTTTCTTCAGTTCACAGGTACACACACAAGTTAAAATACGTTTTACCGGGAGAGAATCACGTTCAGTTGTGTCGTGATCGTGAGATCGTCGAATGAGTTCTCACGTGTTTTTGGAATGCAGCGGTTTGCTTGACGCCGAACAGCGCATCATTTCGATCCTTCAACATCATTTCACGTTACACAGTTTATTAAGTAGCTAAGTTCTACAATTAATTGGTAACGTAACGGCACGGGTAGTACAGTTACAGATAATCGTAATTTCGTAATCTCTGATTTTGAATTTATTAGTTTTAAAAAAAGAATTTAAAAAAATGTATCCGTTGTCCTACGCGGTGAAAACTGGACTTCCGGAGTACCTGAGGAACTTGCCCATCCCGGAAACATTTGGAGGGTGGTTTCGTCTTGGATGTAACACTAGAATGAGACAAAATTCTCCGGGTATTTTTTCAATAAAATTATCATTAATTTGTGTGCATTTTAATTTTGAAATTATAGTTGGTGACTGGCTAGCATTGACTCCTCTGGCGGCATTCTTTGCAGGGACTGCCTGGTTGAGCTACCAAGCTTTGTGCCCAGACGCGACGAAGAAACGAGGTGAAAAAGGAAAAGGGTGGGACAAAGGTCAACCTCAATATTAAGAAGGAAGATCCCAAGATAGTGGACACGGTTGACATTGAAGATATCGGAGATAAAAAGGTCTTTTGTCGGTGCTGGAGATCTAAGAAGGTTTGCTTTCTATGTTTCTAGTCATTCATATAATAACTACAATCGCAATCCGGATAGAGTAATCATTTGCTGACATTTGAATCGACAGTTTCCCTATTGCGATGGTTCACACACTGCTCACAATGACGCAACTGGAGATAACGTTGGTCCACTTATCATCAAGAAGTAAAGGTTTTCCAACTGAAGCCGTCGTTAAGATCTTAATTCGCAAAACAAAATGTACTATGTAACGAATGAATCAAATCAGCTATTCTGTTCCAAAGAACACTTTGAGTTTGACAATTAACTGATTAATGGAGTTTATTAGTTTGGATACGAGATTAGTCGTAATCAACAAAAGGGTTACTACAATGTAATTGAATAGCAGCTATAAAATGACATAAGAATACACGCAAGAATGACCAAAATGTTTACTGATACTGCCATGAATGATAGATTAAGCAAATACCTTTGTTTTTGAACTTCTTCCACGTTTGTCTAGTTCTTCATGTTCCTGTGATTTTTGGCAGGTTTGTTCATTTTGTGTCGAAATGTTGAAAAGCTTTAAAAAATTCGATTAATACTTAATTTAATTTGTCCAATCATTAATATTTTGTTGCCGTTTCTTTTGCCATGAGCATTACGTTTACGTACTACTACATGTTCTGTGTTTACTACTATTACATTAACTACATATCATTTCGTTTTGTTTCAGCAATCAAGTTAACGTGCAATAATAAATCTGGTATATATAATATCTTTGTGCGTTTGACGAATGGTTGATTTAATAATTTAAAATGTGCTTAACAAATTGTATAAAGTTTAACATTTAATCATTTTGGAGCCCGATTTTCATTAATCCAATCAAGATATTTGTCAACTCGTGTATAAACGGCAGGATAAGCTCCACATCCCACTCCCCAAGATACAATTCCAATCTGTT
>JABASF010002583.1:0-14023 GCA_019776145.1 Harlomillsia oculata
AAAGCCACATTTATTGCTTCACAGGGACGGTCCTTTGAAGTGCTCCATGTGCTCAGCAACATTTACACGACCGAGCTTAAGAAGACATTACAAAACAGTACATAAATGCGATCCACCCGCTACCCGAAAGGAATCCTTTAAGAAATTATCAGTTACCCCGAAATACGAGCGTATTCCAGTAACAGACATTTACACTTGTGACCAGTGTCCGAAAGAATTCCAGTTTCGAGCATATTTATTCGCACATGTGCAAATAGATCACGTTACTGGTACGTCACAGTTTCATTGTCACATTTGCCAATTCACACCTACTTCTACTTCTGCGTCTCAGTATCAACAAACACTGCAGAAACACTACATGTACAAGCACACTAAAGAAAAGATGTACAAGTGTCTTTTTCCTGATTGCCATCGTCAGAGTGTCACACTAACTGGCCTTGTTCGTCACTACCAAATGCACAAGAACAATGTTCTGACTTGTTTCACTGGAAGCTGTAAAAGACTAATATGTGAGTTCTGCGGAAAATTGTGTATTGGACAGAAGAGTTTGGACAGTCACAGGAGTAAACATAACCTCAAGAAGAAACCCGTCAAGTGCTCTCAATGTAGATTTACAACATCTAACCGAGGTTGTTTATACATCCACAGGAAATACATTCATTCCAATTTGGCGGAGCCAAGCGGACACAATCGCATCGACCTTCCGGTAGCATCAGACCCTTCCGATGTTGTAGTTCAAAAACGTAAACTTTCGAGACGATCCACACATCTAAAAAATGCATCTTTCACTATTAAACGAATGGAGTTAGAACGCATTGCTCGAAGCTTTGAAGAATACATCCAAGGGGATTCAAAGCGTTTCAAGTGCCTGGAACCTAGTTGTTCATTTGACTGTGCTGACATTGCTGACATCCACATACACTCCGGAACTCACGGAAGTGACGCACTGAAGCACTTTCCTTGTAAGGAGTGTGGCCTTCGATATCGAACAATGCGGGGAATGGAATTGCACTTACTGAGCCACAGGAAAAAATCTTTGAAGTGCTCCAAGTGCTCATCAGGATTTACATGGCCTTCTCAGCTGAGGCGGCATTACAGGCAAATGCATGAATGTGAACCACCTTCGGCCCGGAAGAAATCCGTTTCTAAGAAGAAATTATCAGTTACCCCAAAATACGAGCGCATTCCATTGACGAACACGTATAGGTGTGACCAGTGTCCAAAAGAGTTCAAGTTACAGGCATACTTGTTTGCTCATATTCAAGTAGACCACGTCATCGAAACAAAATCAATGTTCCATTGTCACTTGTGTGAATACAACACTCTGAACGAAAGCACATTTAAAATCCACTATTTGCACCGTCACACTAAAGAAAAACAATGGAGGTGCCTTTTTCCTCAGTGTGGTCACCAGACCGCCATGTCGGGGATCATGATTCGTCATTACCAAATGCACAAGAACAATGTTCTCACTAGTTTTAATGGAAATTGGAAAAAACTGATATGTGAGTTTTGCAGAAAGGTGTATGTTGGGCAGAAGGCTTTAGACACTCACGTCAAGAATAAACATAACGATAAAGAAAGACCTTTCAAGTGCTCGCAATGTGGATTTGCAACGGCGTACAAATGCAGTTTGATGACACACATGAAACATAAACATCCCGATTTGTCAGAACAGAACGATGACGATGATGGTCGCGAAATACCCATCTTCTCGTGTGAAAAGTGTCCCTTTAAGTCCAAATGGAAAGGAGCCTTGGTCACTCATCGCAAGAAACGCAGATGCAATCCTAATCATATTTCCCGACGGGGACGTGTACCTCACCTATTGCAAAAAACTGGAATTGCAAAATAGTGTACACCTGCTACTGCTATTCTGTAACTAACGTTAACTTTGATCTCTAATTAAGTTGACGGATGATTATAAGACTAATTGCCTGAACTTGTACGTTCATGAAAATCACAATAAATGATTCATTTTTTGAACTTTTTCTGTTCATATTCATGTTAAAAATTTTCATACTGCCCATTGTATTGGTACGAAATATGAAACTAAGCTTGATTTCGTCCGGAATATTCCAGTCAAAACTTAGTAATTCAACGTTCATAAAGATTTTCCCAAATGCTAAACTGGTTTAAAATTAGCCAAATCCAGCAGCAATGATAATGGTTTTCGTAACTGGACCATACAAAGTGCGGATCTAATTTAACATATTATCCAGTTCAAGCTCAGATGACAAAATGATCCAATTCCGACCGATTTCGTCCCACGCTCAATAAGAATGACCGAAATTATGCGTAAAGGATAAGTTGAACCGCTGTTCATATGCAAAGCGCATTAAATTAAGTTGCATGTTTTTAAAGGATATATTAAACTGATATAACATATAAATGTGTAGTGTACACGTGCAAATTCATAACAAACCAGATTATTTGTATAGCATCGATTGTGGTTATAAATAATTTAATAACGCAACGCTCACAAACTTGTATACCGAAAACGGACAGGACCGAACTGATCCAGTTTGCTTCACTACAAGTTCAACTTGTATGCTAATTTTACTAATACTATAAATAGCCTTTGTGGCAATAATCCTTGATTTGATTTGGGACTGTATCAGTCCTAAATCTAATGGAGTTTATCACTTTTGAATCACCAAAGGGTTAAGGTATTTATTTCTCTAATCGACTATTATAATCGACCGACGATGGATGTTCCCTGTTCCACGGTTTTTTCTTTGTTGTTATTAGAGTTAGAAGGCCATTCAAGATTACAAGCTTATAGTCTCATATTGCCCCTAACTATGAACTCGTTTGTCAAAGAGTTGTCAAAAGTTTTATTAATGTGACTTTGAAGAAAACGTTCTAATTTTATGGCGAAATTTATAAAATAAAAAATGAATGGTGCCTAAAAAGTATCCGGTTAACCCTTAAATATGGTTTTAGAACTATACTAAATGTTAATGTTCAGATTCAAGGTCAAGGTTCATCGTTTCATGCGGGTCTTTCTCTTCTGTGAAGTTCTGATTCTTTTACTGTATTTTTTGAAATGACAAATGATTACCTACTACTACGTAATGGGAAAATAAGAAAATATCTTGAGTGATCGTCTGCAAATTTCCAGTCGGAACTTGTGGAAAACAAGATTTGCAATTTTCCCAGATGCTAAACTTGTAAAAATAGCCATAATCTCAAAACCAGCGGTAGCATTACGTAATTTTGCGTAACCAGATCAGAAGTGCGAACGTCGGTTAGCGATAATCCAGTTTTGAACTGTTTCACATAAAATCACACCACTGCGAAGTTTAACTACTTCAGACCAATTTCATTGTCCCAAGCTAAATAATAATAGCCGAAATTATGCGTAATGGAATTTCTGTTCGTATATCCAAACTATGTATGAAAATTAGCATAGCCTGAAAGGAGACACGCACAAAGCAAAATCGACATCAAGCAGATTGGTTACTCAACTTTCCCGAAACGTGTTTCGGAACCAGTTCACATCCAGTTCAACAATAGACAATAACTCATGCTATAAATAGACACTGGCAATGATCTTGATTTCCTTTATTAGGCCACGCATCATTTCATTTATCATGTCAGCTAGACAATCTAATCAGCTATTTAATCAAACATGGATAAACTTGAGATTTCACCCATCGACGCTCCCCGTTTTACGGTTTTGAGTATTAAAAACTCATCCAGTGAGTCTCGCCTTGCCCCAGCACTTGACATCTACAACAACAACAACAATGAGGAGACCTCATCTTTCAAAGATAATAGCGAATCAAATTCCAAGTACAGGTTTCTGGGACTATTCCTCAGCTTCGTTTCCGGTGTCCTGTACACCTTGTCCACACTCATAGTCAAGATTCTAAGGGACGAAGGGTACCATCCGTTCCTCATTTCGTCATGGCGGTTCATTGGAGTCCTCCTTCCTTGTCTCTTCATTGTTCTTTGGGACAAAACCAGAATTTTGGAACCCGTTTTTCCTGTTTCCGATCGGAAGAAACGAAAAATGTTAGGAGTAGTGATGGTACGTAATAGTTAATTAAGCTAATCATAATCATTTTTCAAGTGAATTCAATTTCTAATTATCCTAATTTGTTCAGGTCAGAGGAATTGCGGGTTGCTGGGCTGTCGTATTACAATTCTACGGGATCAAGTACCTGAGTGTCGCAGATTCGACAGTTATCACAACGAGTACATCCGTTTTCGTCACTGTCTTCGCTCATTTCTTCATCCAGGAGAAATGCGCCCTTGTGCCAATCCTCACTGCTTGCCTTGCCATTTTTGGGGTCGTGATCATTGCACAACCGCCCTTGATCACGGGACAAGCGGAATTTGACACGGAAATGCTTGTGAGTTACACAATATAAATAGCATTCATTTAATGACCATAAAATCATGAGTTTGCATATTAATTTGATCCAAAATATGACAGAAAGGAATTGGACTAGCAGTCGGGTGCATGATTATCTCCGCTGCCGTTATCGTATGGCAAAGATACATGAAAAGCGTGCATTATTCCATTGGGAGTTTCTCCAGTGGCTTCTGGGGCAGTGTGCAATGTCTCCTTCTCACTTTTGCATTGAGCGAGTTCCAGTGGCCCGAATCATGGACACATGCATTGTACGCCGTGGCAGTCGGCATTGTCACTTTCTTTGCTCAGATCACTTTGAACATTTCTCTTCAACTGGAGAAAGCAGGTCCGGTTGCACTTGTTCAATCCGCGGATTCCATCGCTGCCTTCGGCTGGCAGTTTTTCCTACTTGGAGTCATACCCAATGAATACAGGTTGGCATTCTGGTTTCGATATCCATCTTCGTTTGATCACTAATGACGATCGTCTCATATCAATAATCATAATAATTAATACATTTTCAGCGTAATTGGTGCTGCCGTCATAACCTCTGGAGTGTTCATAACTGCCTTGAGAAAATGGTTGGACGATCTTCCGGCAAATAACTCAATGAGAAAGTGCTTTGGATTCCTGCTTTATTAATTATTGAAGTAAATTATAACAACGTTTGTACATCTTGGAAATAAATTACGATTATTTATGTCGCCCGGCTCATATGCATTCAAATCGTTTTTATTCTTCTCCATGAAAATCCAGTATGGGTTTTTATTAAAGGGATTTTGTAATTGAAGCAACAATAAACTGAGGAACGACAAAGGCAAAGAACCAAATCCAATTGCCTCTTGTCATTATCATTGTTGAAATGCCGTTTGATTCAGTAGTCGTCGTCGTCGTCATATTTGTTGTGTCCGTAGTGAAGGATGTTGTTTCAACAGTTTCATTGCCAGTAGTTATAGTAGTTATAGTCGAATTAGTTTCCGTCGTCGTAGCTTCCGTCGTCGTCGTTAGATTTCGATTGTCGTCTACTTGTATTTTGAGCGTATTAAAAACACCATAACAATTCTGTATCATAGGATCTGTGGACGTGGTCTGGAAGACGAAATCAATCTACAACAAACAATTAGGATCGTATGCAAATAGTACATAGTACTATATATTTAATTGTGTCGTTGAAAAAGATTATTAAGTTATTTATTACGTCTGTGCCATCACTGATATTATTGTAATAATGGTATGACGGTTCCGAGTTGCTGGACATTTCCAGATTAATCCGATTGTCCCCATTGTGGCTTTCGATCAGACAGCATAAAGAAAGACAATAATACTCGATCGCAACACTGACCGTCCAATTGATATACTTTTCCATTGACAGCGACACGGTGAATGTGGTAGATCCGGGTTCGGCGGAATTGGGGGTGGCGTAGTCGTATAAGCTTGTTGGATACCAGAGGAAACCGGGAAACTTGTAGAATTCCTCGGGGAAAGTAACCAATTCTGACTGTTTTAACTCTATACCACTGGATTCGAACTGAAACATGTTGTTGCTGCAGTTTCCATTGTTTCCTTTGGTATTGGAAGCGAATTTGGAACTTTTTCCGCAAGAGAAGTTGAAGTTTGGATCCGTGAAATTATCCGGATGATGAACAGTTATACTGAAATGATTTCCTTTAACTTGCAGAGAAAAAAGCGCCGCTACCCCTAATACGAATACAATTTTCCACTTGTATTCCATTGCTAACAACGTACTGAAAGCTTGTCGGTGGCGGAGCGAAGCTAATTGAGCAAACAGAGACATTTTGTAAACTGTAAAACTCATACTTATAAGTTAATTTTAATTACTTCATTTGCACATGTGAAAACTGTCAGTTGGTAGGTGCCGGTGTGGTTGACCTTATCTTACTCTTCAGTCTTCACTTTGCATAACATGAAAAGCGGTTTATTTGCAACAGCAGGAATGAACAACGATTGGATAATCAGAAAATGTGGGATGCGAACTGTTTTTCGGCACTTGATTGTGGGAACCTGAACGAATGGTCGTGCTTACGATAAGGTTTTGGGATCTGTAACGTTTAGAGACCTCGTAATTGCAAGAATCTCAAGAACGGAATTGTTAACAACAGATGACAAATGACAATTTGATTGATGAATGTCATTTTATGCGTGAAGCATGCAATTTTGTTTAAGGAACACAAAGCTGGCGACGCAGGCAGAGAGTTAGTTAGTTGTAATCTGAATCAGAATAAGTAGTTTAAAGGATGAGCATGCACACGATAAAAGTTGATGATAAATGGCACGCTGAATGTGCATTTTCCATTCAATTCTTTTATATTAAATTGCAAGATTAAATAACGTTGCAAGGAAATGCTGACTGCGCAATGTAATAATAAGACAGTCATCAAGTCATACAAACTACGATAAGAGACATAAGAAACTGTCGCGTTTGAATGGAAGTCGTCCTCGTCCTCATTTTTAGAGCAATTTTTGCCGTTTGAGTTAAACCATTCGAATTACGACGAGGACGTTGGAAACAAACTCATAATAAATTAAGTTGATACAAAATGTTAGTTTCAACTGTTAAGTTAATTAGTTTTTTAGTTTTTATCATACCTGTTTGGACTCTTCCGAATTGGGACGAAAGTGAAACTGAGGCTGTTGCTTTTCTTCAGCGAAGTGGATTTGGGGAATTGTGCAACAAAACCTAAAAATGTAAAAGTGAAGGTTGGCTGGCTTGCCACGGGGGGACTTGCGACTGTGCTCGTCCAGAAGAAATGATTTATCAGCTCCAGAGTGGTGAGATTGGAAAATGTGTCGCCAAAGCTGGAGAGCGGTGCAAATTTTCCATGACCGGGTTGGATGAGAATTTTGAGAATACACTACTTGTTGTAGAAACCATGGATTGCGTACCAAATTCACTTTGCGGGGAAAGCGGGATTTGCAATTGTGATGCTGGTTTCTACGAAAGTACAGATGGAACCTGCAAATTACAAAAGGACCGTTGGGGGTCATGTAAATTTGATCAAGAGTGCAACATCAGCAAGGGTTTACAATGCCTTGGCTTTATACCTTTTGAACATCGTGTAGGACACTGTCGTTGTCGGCACGAATTCGAAACGACGGCGTATTCACTTTATCATAAGAAATGTGTTGGACTCGCTTTAAAAAATTGCGTCGATCATCTCTGCGTTGCTGATGCACATTGTTCCGGCAACAACATTTGCGAATGCGACGAGGGATTCATAGGTATCCTCATCCTCCTGGTACGAAGGATATTGTCACAGAAAATTTGAACACTCGGACTTTTGTACGAGCACAGAACAATGCAACGAAAAACATCACCTGAAGTGTATCAATCATCGTTGTTCCTGTGCTGTGATCCTCAAGTGTCCAAGTACAGTGTCAAATTTCCAAGAACGGAATACGTAATGCACACAGGTGAAAGAGGAGACCAGACTTTCAGTTCTCCACAATGCGTTGGACTTGCAAATGAAAAATGTTTGGATCAAGCCTGCGTTGAACACTCATACTGTCACATTACAGAAAAAAACGAGAAAAAATGTCTTTGCTTTCATGGTTTGACGGCCTCCTCTGACAAAACGTGCAAAAATAATTATGGATTTCCATGTGAGAGTCATATTGGCTGTGCCGACTACTTTTCCTGTGTAGAAGGCAAATGTTCATGCAAAAGTGCATTTCAAGCTTACGACAGTCAAGCTCAGCGATGCAAAAGCCCGGTATCCGGACCTTGTTCTTCAAACCAGGATTGCATTGACAATTCACATTGTCAGCTATATCAACAAGGAGGGAATGTCACAGGAAGTGGACATTGCGAATGTGACGAAGGTTACGTCGACTCCGAGAACAGAACTTGTGAACTGGCCTATGGACGCGGATGCAATTACACCGACTGGGCAAGCAGTGCTACCGACATAAACTTGAAATGCGACAGCTATGCAAACTTAAGCTGCATTGACAATTACTGCAGATGCCCAGATTTGACTAGGACGTACAACGGCAATTTTCGAAGATGTGTTGGCCTGGTTGAGGCTCCTTGTCAAAAGCTGGATTCTGACGTTCCTGATTGTGTAGATAATGCCGAATGCAAATTTTTGAATTTCCAGGCATCGGATTTGAGTATGCATGAAAAACCAATAGGCCTGGTCCATTTGCACGTGCAAGCAAGATGCCAATGCCGACTAGGTTTTTCTCCAAACGAAAGTGGAAACTGTGAACCCGAACAGTCGGAAGAGTCGAAACCGGAAACAACGACAGAAGCTGTGCAAGAAACTACATTTTCAACAACAATGGCTGCATCAGAAACAGAGCCATCGGAGTTGACGATGATGACGGAATCGACGGGAGCGTACACGCCCACGGCCACAATTGCTAGTTTTGAAGTTGCAGAAACTGATGATTACATGTAAGCCCCAATCCTACAAAATCCTCCACAAATACTGTCTTCTTAGGATGAAATAATGCAAAACTGAATCAAAATTCAATCAATTTTATTTCATGTAATGAAAATGAAAATGTAACGCGATCAACTATATATTGTTAAAACAATACAATAGTCCATAAGATTTAATATATATACACAACTTATGAAACCAATTCATTTGCTATATCATATATGTCATCCTTATCAGCATAACGGGAGACGTTTACAATTCAACGAATTGCTCCTGTTTGCTAATCGACTCGCTGACATAAACTGATTCAAGTTGTTCAACCAAATTCGCAAAGCCTACGCGCTGTTTTGGCACAATATGAAAACACGGCTGTAAGATTTTCCATCTGTAATTCATAAGTTTAGCTTTACCAAGTTATCATCTGTAGTATGTGTGATTGTAGGGAATTTAACTACACATTTTATCGGAAGCATATTTTGGTTTGCTGGGCCGTATTTGTCCGTTTTCGAGAAGCTCTACGAATTCGTTTGTCCAGTTCAACCCAATGTAAGGCGTGTCACCCAAGGAAAAAATCTCATACAATGTAACTCCGAAAGACCAAACATCGGATTTTGACGAAAAACGCATATGACGCAGAACCTCGGGTGGCATCCACCTCCAAGGCAATGGAGTCTGTTAAATACGAAGCAAAATAGCGTTTTTTCACTATAAATCATTGTTCTGTAACTTTTTTGAAAACCAACCTCTGATTTCTTAACGTATTCATAGTAATTGAGTAACTGCTTTGAGAGTCCAAAATCAGAAATTTTGATGCGGTTGTCTTTATTCAGTAGGAGGTTCCTTGCTGCTAAGTCCCCGTGGATGACCTGGAAAGTGTTGCAAATCAAAATCATAATTTCCTTTCGTGGATTACGGTTACCTTCTACGATTACTACAATGTCGGTGTCAATTATCTGGTTGTTGCTTTACCTTAATGTCCTCCAGATATTTCATTCCGTGTGCGAATTGGGAAGAATAGTCGACCAATTTGAGAAAGGAAACATTATCAAAGTTTTTGTATTCCGCCGTATTGTTGAGGACATACGTTTGTTCCATATGAGCACTGGATTTCGTTAACACATCTTTGAGGTTTCCAAGCTCACAGATTTCGAATACTGCGTAAATGGTACCTGTACATTTGGTGACCAACATCAAACTGTTATTTATTAATCATTAATTCACGAAATGTAATTGAGTAATGTAATTTGATTGACATATTTGAGAATGCGATACAGTGGTATACGTTTGGGCTGGGGCACCGTGATACCGCAATAACAATAATAATGAGAATAAGGCAGAGAAATAGCCACAATTCACAATACCCGATTTCATGGAATCGACAGACACCCCGTAGAATTGTACAACATTCGGATGTTCCAATGCCGCCAGAATCTTAATTTCGCAAAGGGCGCCATTCATCCGGGTTTTGTCAGACGTGAGGAAACGGATTTCCTTTATCGCAACGTTTTCCTCAGTAAATGTAGCTTTTCCTTTGTACACTTTCCCAAACGCACCACTTCCAAGAAGACAACCTCGATCCGATGTGTCTGGAATGTTCATCGATTTGGTCATTACAACAATTTGCTTCAAGTTGAGAAAGTCAATGATTATGATTAGATTATTACAATTTACCAAAGAATAACTTCTTTCGGCTGATAATCTTTTCCGAATTGATTGGGATTCGATATAGTTCTGCATTTCTGGAACCACTTGTTAAATCAATTAGCGAATCGTCATTGACGTATTGTTGTAATTCAAAAGAATTGTTCAAAGCGATGTCGCCTTCAATTTCTGTACTCCGGCACTTACGAACCAGTGACTTTGCAAGATAAACCACGAGTAACAATATCATAAAGGCAGGTACGATGACGACGACGACTGCTCCCACAATGTGTAGCGTCGCCATATTATTATCGTCATGCTCAGAGACATTAGCTGGGAACGCTTCCAGGAATTTCGGTGGGATGTCGTCAACCATGTCATCTGCAGTTGCATATCGTCTTGATGAAATGACAGTAAACTCCTGGGTGTGATGCGATTCCACGAATATAGCCACAGACCTACACGGATCACGTTTATAGCGACATTTGACCAACACGGTTTCTTTCAATTTTCCTCGAACGTGGACCATAATAGTGTTGGAAGTAGTTTCATACGTAACGTCCGAGTTGGGATTCTATATAATCAAGAACGGTTTGAAACTAGAATTTATATTTAGTATTTTAACATCATCGTCGTATCAGTTGTCAACGTACAACAATAAACTCGAACTCCTGATCTATGACGTCATAAAATACACTGCAGGTAATGTAGACGGAAACGGTGTATCCATTAAAGACTACTGCATTCGGTGAAACTCCAGCAGCGGACTGACCATTCACAAAATTCACGTCACTGATGTTAAAGGTTGGACTTATTTTCAGTGTACAGCCATTTGCTCGTAGTCCTAGAATTCGAGTCTGATTAAAGAGTCTGAACCATGTAGGAATGTTGATGAATTGTGTATACGAGTTTACCTGACCGAAACTGTGTTGGAGCGGTTTTCTTAATTTGCCCTTGCCCCGTGCCGTTCCAAGCCCCTACGAGGAAGTGGAAAGCACTGATATTTTCAAATTCTTCGGTGACTCGAATAATTGAAATAAGCACTTTAAAACTGGTGGACCATAGGTTTGTTGGGGTTATTTGCACTTTGCCTAATAAAGTCCCAATGTTGCTTACATCTCAATGCAAGCGAGGCCATTATAAATATATTTAATTGTTTACCATACTTCTCAAAACGTGCATTTGATCATCGTCAGTTTTGGTGAAAGCAAGAGCGGTAACCACCTGGAATTCCGTTGGAAAGTAAGCAGCAAGGATAAGAGTGTCATTTGTATGAATTTCATGAGGCGGTTCTTCAAACGTGAAAAATATGTCCATTGGCAACTCGTTATTTGAGGTATCTGATAATTGCGTACATCATTATTCATTAGTGTAGTCATAAAATTGATTAGTTTATAAATTGATCTTATGGATAACTTGCATATTCTTGGAAAGTTTTTCGCCATGTCAAAATGTTTGTATACCACAAGGACGCTGTCCTCATGAATTCCATTTTTGGAGCAAATAAGGACAATCGGCACAAACTGGACGGTGTTGTAGTTTAACGTGACGCAGTGAGAATGTTGACAAGTTTGATTTGCCACCACAACTCGAGGTGTCTTCTGCTCTACGAAATGGTTAATTTAAGTTCACAACCATCGCAAGCTCAAAATATTAGTGTGATTGTTACGTGACACTGACATGTCGGGATTCTGTATAGAACTTCAAGGCCGTTGGGTACGCTGTCGCAATTCTGATAGGAAGAACGGTTCCGGAACTGTCTACACATTTCCACTGAGTGTCAAAACCGGCAGGTATTTGATTCATGTAGAAAGTGACATCATTCTTGTCATTCCCTTCTGGTCTTTTTGTCATTGGAAATCTACCTTAGTAAAAAAAATGAATGTAACAATTAAATGCATTGGTGAAAACCAGTGTAAA
The DNA here is from genome assembly GCA_019776145.1 of Harlomillsia oculata. Taxonomy (NCBI): domain Eukaryota; kingdom Metazoa; phylum Arthropoda; class Collembola; order Entomobryomorpha; family Oncopoduridae; genus Harlomillsia; species Harlomillsia oculata. The sequence continues at coordinate 12,331 of JABASF010002583.1, forward strand.
AACATACTTTCACTTGACGTCAAAAGCGACAGGCTGTTGTCCAAGCTGATTGACAGCACTTGATCATTTTTGCAAGGGGAAGGATGAAGGAATTGACATGTGAGCAGCAACTGTCTCACATTCCCCTTGAAAGTCATAGTTCGAACTGTTACATAGGCTTGTGTTTGATAGGATGAAGGTTTCATTATATCGAACGTCGGGTCATTCTCATTGTACACTGTCGTCTCAAATTTGACAGACTGATTTAACTGATATGGTGTCCACACCTAAAATAGATCAAAAATGCATGAAACTTCAGTTTCAGTTTCAATCAATCTAAAATCTAAATGATATTTTAAAATTCCATGTAGAAACTTTAAAAGTATTGTTATTAGTTTATACACTTTGATGTCCGTAAAAATCCCAGTTAACAATTCCACCTTTGGCCCCGTTACAAGCTAAGCGAACGTGTGTCACAAGACTCGCATTGTATTGCACAATTATGTCATTTTCAAAAAAGGACTCTACTTCAAAATTATTTGTATCAAGTGCTGTGAAGCTGAATTGTGGGATTTTGTCAGCGTGACAGTACGGTAATGTCTTCATGTTGCTAAAATCCTTATCTGAACCAAAGTCATTATGAGCTATTACAGTAATTAGCACTTGGAGTTGGAGCAGAATAACTATTGAAATCTTCATTTCTCTGGATCGCGAGTTTAGTGGCAGTGGCTTATATTCTGAAAACCAACAGAATGACACTTTTGCAGTGACATTTAATCCTCAGATTGATACCGTCTTTTTAAGTTATTGTCTTTGTTTTGGTGTTTTGTCGTAATTGTGGGTTTCTGTGGTGTGCGGTGGACAATGAGGAAATCTACGACCACAGTCTATACAGTTCCGATTCCTCCAGTCATCCGGTCGTACGTCGTACCGTACCACTGGAAATTTTGAGGGTTATTACCTTGTTTATTGTTTACATGTTGTTCATTGTCTGACTGTCGCGCAAATCACGTGGTTGTGATGCGAATTACATAATCCACACAATAGACGATGGTCACGGTCGTCTGCTGTGGTTTACAAAGTTTACATATAATAATATGGTATGACAAAATGACAATCAACAATTCCGGAAATATCCTTTAACATTTTGTTTTTCTTTTCATTTTTAACATCCTTTTCCCTTCGTAACGTGGTTATGGGGAACGCTGAGATTCTGAGATGCTGCTCCATGCCTCTTTTGAGACCTACAATATAGTTATAGTATAATAAATAGTCTGATAGTATATCAATCAATCATCAAAATCATCATGAATGAGAGACTTTCCTAAAGCTTTCCGTGAAACTGCAGGATTATTTGTAGAAATTTATTGCCGGTTGGGAAAAATGTATGTAAAAAATTATCAAAATTGAATTACATGCACCTGTTACACAATGCATAACAAATGCACAAAGTAATATGTACACTTGTTACATGATACAAAATGCGTAAAAATCATTCAATTTGGATCACATACACTTGTTACATAGTGAGTAAAATGTTCAAATAAATGCTAATATTACTTGGATTTGATGTTAGAATTAAGTTTCATGTTTTTTGTTAAAGTTCACAGTTTTTGTAGTGATAAGCGAACTTTATGTGTATAAATAAATGTGTTCATGTTCATGTGACCCGAGGCGATGGATGTAAGTGGCACATCGACCTAAGGTTATCTAA